>VDFB02255815.1:0-78335 GCA_007258455.2 Sequoia sempervirens
TATCATCTTCACAACATTCCTTAAAGCATAAAACTCAATGTAAACCTACTAAATCTTTTTCAAGCATTTTTAATCATTGCCAAAGATTTTGTAACTGTGGCCAGACTTTTAAAACCAATGTTGAGATATTTGAAACATCTGCAAGTCATTTTTGAAGATGCTTGGATCTTTTTCTCTGTGTTATGGTGGCTAATCTCCATGGTAGGCCATTTTAAATCATTCCCATACATTTTGGGACTATGATTGGGAATTTTTAACATTGGTGAGGGATTTTAAAACTTGTTGGGACATTTTGTATTGTTGTTGGGTATGAAAACCCTTTTCCAAACATCTTAAAACTTGCTTGGATTGATTTTAGACTTGATGAGGCATTTTCAATAGTGGTATGGTGTTTAAAACTGTCGCACCATACTTTTGGATGTGAATACAATAAATTTTTGTAGTTTAAAGTGTTAAATTTCCCTATGGCCCTCCTCCACATGGCACAATGCTATTACAATGTTGATTGCCTTCCCAATGCAACATTTGAATATGAAGGCATTCCAACAACTATGCTATATGATGGGAATTGAAAAAATACTTGGATTTCATTTGTATGTGAAAATAATGTTCTTTGCAACTTTAATATGATGGGCCAATCAAAAGCTAACACTAGGTTTTGGGAAGAACATAAGCCATCAAAACTACACTGTGTTGGGTGATTTCTTTCATTTTTATTTTGGCTTAACAATTAATTTTTTATAAAGTTTTATTTTTTAATTACCCATTTAAAATGCTTGCCCTCAAAGGGATGTATTAAACATTTATAAGCTATAATTTTATCCCCTACACTACTTTAAAACAAAATATTGTTGTAATAATTTTCATTAAAATTTTGATGAAGTTGGCAAGTAAATGAATTTGAATAGAAATGATGAGATTCACACCATAGGATCATATGATAGATCCATAAGCCACAAAAATTTGTGAGGAGAATTGATAAATACCAACAATCTTCTTTCTTTATCTAGGATTCAAACAACAAATCAATATTTGAGAGCTCCTTTGGAATGGGGACCAATCCATGGACACTTAATTATTATTATTATTATTTTTTCGTTATGACCCCAAAACTCACATGATGACCAAGAAACTAAAACTAGAGGTTTTGATGATGAATTATGAACACCTATCCCATTTTCAAAACTAAGAAAAAACTCCATTTTGGTGATGCTCTACAAACTTGCCCATAAGTGTCGAAACATTAAATTTGGGCCCAAATCTCATCCAATCACCTTGAAAATGGATGTGGAGGCTCATTTTGAATTATTAAAACTTTTTACCAAATGGATTTTGAAAATGAGCTTTAGATCTTAAGATTTTAATGTCATTCATTTTGAGCTACCTTGCCATCTCGGGGCTTGAAAATAAGACTTCTTTGCCAAACTAAGGGTTGATCTACCTGGGAAATGAGGCACAAAAAAGATTCCGAAAAGAATTTCCTTTCTCTTCATGCCACCCTACCTAAATCCACTTCCCTTTACTCTATTAGGTCTTCAAACTTCCCCATTTCAAATAATTTTTCCTTTGGAACCCCACTCTTGCTATGTTGAAATTTGTCTAAGTGTTTTAGTTTGAATTTGCATGTATTCTAGTCCAATTATGACTCCCCCATGTTAACCCTAAAATTCAATGCCTTTCCAAGTGAAATTTTAGGCCTTCCTTACTTGAGTAGCTCTTTATTAGTAACCCCTAACCCAACCCCAAACCCCAACATTTTCCACTTCTCTTCCTTTGTCAAAGTTGAACCTTTAGACTTACTCTTCCCCTCATGCCTTAGTGGTATGAATCCACCATCCTCGAACCTTGAACTCGAGACATTATCCACTTTTCCTCCTCTTTGAACTCCTTTGTTTAGAATTCTCGAGCCTCTTCCATACCCTAGTAGTATGATTTCATTATCATTCTCAATCATGAACCCTAACACGCCTAGTAGTGGTATGAAGCATGTGTCATTGCTAACCTTTGGAGTCAAAAAATCTCATGATTTTCACACCAACTCCCACCTACCCCATGGATGACCTAGAAAGCCATTAATGTGACTAGTAAGGCTCTACAATTGTTTGAAGTGATTGGTAATTGCCCAAAAATATTCTTTTATTCAAAAGAATGCAAATTTAATTAGAAGACAAATGACACAACTTGCACCCTAATTTATTGTTACAACAAGTGTTTCACTACCCAATATCTACATGCCATCATTGGATGAAATGTTCAAATAATTTTGTAGATTTATCTAGCTTATACCACTCCATATATAGATGCATCATCAATGAAATGCAATTTATAGACTTGTTGCTTGATCCTCTCTACTTCCCACATCATTTTTTATTTATTTTTCGGTATTTTTCATGTGATTCTAGTCATGAATCATGATGCATGGATGACTACATGTAAGGGATGATTGGTTTTCAAACACCATCATTTTTCATAATCTTAAGGATTTTAGGCAAGTTTGTACCAAAATGATGGATCTACAAATACTAGGGAATTCAACATTCAAAGGGTTGATAGCCAAACCAATTTTAGCCTTTGGCTTCATCTATAGGTCCCTCTAGGGTTTCAAACAATGATTGTTGCAGTTGTAAATGAAAATCTAAGCTCTATAACAACATACCTAAAGGTTTTATATTTTACATTTCTTCTATGATTAATATCTATGATTGTTTGCAATGATTAATCAAAGTACTCTAATTGCAATTAGGTATTTTCCTTTGCCACATTTACTAACATGAATGCATTTAAGGTTTGGTGTGTGTGTGATAGCACCCTATTTATTAAATACGTGTTTTTGTAGTTCTAATAATGGATTATTAAGCATGTTCTTCACAAAAATATAACCTTTGGTTTCCATATGCAAACCTAGTTTTGTTGAAGTTATGTTTAGTTCTCCTTTTCCTCTTTTATATTATAACTTTGTTGCCCAATGATTTAGGAAATAGTCTTTATTGGTTTGGGACCAAATATTTAAATTTAAATATTTTTTTGTTCTGGTTAGCTATAGGTTTAGATTAGGTTTTGTATATTGTTTATGGTTCATTATTATAAACTAGGGAAACATTTTGAGCAAACCAAAATTGTATATCATAAGAGAACTTGAATATGCATGCTTGTACATTTTCATTGTGTAAGAAATGATAAACAAACCTATTTTAAGGGATTATAATTATTGATATTTATAAGTACATGTACAAGGTGTCTGATCAACTACACATAGGTCCTTTGCAATCAATTACATTTGACCTAGTAACAAAAAGATAGGGTCAAATATATTATTGGGTATGGCGATTTTTTACTCTACTCATTGTTACATTTTAATTGATGTAAAAACCTTGATAAGGAGAAGTTTGGGAACACCCTCTTGGATTTAAGTTGAGCCCAAAGAGAAAGAAAGTTTATCCACTCTCAAAGTTAACCTTTAGTTATCCCAAGTCTATTGATGATGATCTTGCTTCCTTTCTTGAAGACAAACCCTTGGCCTTGAAGGTGGAGAAAAGATCTAAGATTTGAGAGAGCGATTTTGGGACCTAACACCAACAATGGAGATCACATTACAAAAAGAAAAGTAAATGAATATTGGTAAGAAAATTCTTATCTTTGCTTTTGGTTATTCAAATATGAAAGAAAGTATTGAAAAATAGAAGATAAGAAATCAATAAAGCATCCAAATCTTCATTTTGTTAATATACCTTTATGGTAAGCAAGCATTTTGAATAGAAAAGAGGTAAGAAGAAAATTATTATCAATTATAAACTATTAAATGTCATTGTTGAACCATTCCTTTATCCCATTCCTAATAAAACTTATTTATTGCAAAAGGCTTCTAACCCCAAATAATTTTTATAGTTTGATTGCAAATCTAGATTTTATCAAATTCAAGTGAAGAAAGAAGATGAAAATAAAATTTCCTAGAACTATCCTTTTGGATATTAGGAATGGAAAACTATGTCATTTGGGTTGATGAATGCTCCAACGTACTTCTAGGAGCATTTGGATAATTTTTTTTAAGGAACTTAAAATTTTCTTTCTATTTAAATTGATGATATTCTTGTTTTCAATTGAGCACGAGATGACCATTATTGTCATTTGAAAATATTTTATGATTTAGCTAGTAAATTTAGTATTGTATAATCTATTAATAAAATCCAATAGTATAGTCATAATTATAATTTCTTCTAGGAATGATTGTAAATAATGGTATTTTTGAGGTATAACCTTAAATCAAATATTCTTTTAGGATTTGAATGTCCTTTTGATAAGAAGAAGCTCCTAGCATTCTTAGGCATGTTGAATTATGTTAACAATTTCTACCATAGAGCAAGAAATAACAAAAAACCATTACAACAACTATTGAAGAAAAAGAAGTTCACTTGAAGTGCTAAGCACATAAAAGTGATGAACAACACTAAGAAAAATATAAGCAATCTTCTTGTCCTTGTTTTGTAGGAAAAAGGGATCTAGGGTCTAAATTACACTTTTCAACATATAACATTGGGGGGACACAAAAATGATCATAAAAGACCACTTGGCTACTATCCTCAAGGAAGAGTCATAATAGTTGATTAAGGTTTTGGTCCCCTTTGGGTTGATTAGGAGTTGAAGTGATGTGATTTTGTAAATGTAAACTAGGTCAACTATGCAAGTATAGAAAATTGATGCAAATTCATAATAATATAGAATTAGATGACAGGAACTGAAAACAAAAAATAGAGGAAAGAGACAAAGGAACCTGACATTCAAATCTAAGCTCAAACTGGCTAGTTAGGGGTGTCGGCACCCTAGACTAAAGATTAGGGTTTCCAGAATCTCATAACATGTACATGTGTGTTACATAATGTAGATGCTTCCTTGTCAAAATTAGCTTCAAAACTTCGTTTGTTAGTGAATAATTGATTTTTCCCTAAATTGACAAGTGAATATGCTTGAATACTTGATCTTAATATTAGGTCTTCAATCTTCACCAAATCAACTTCAGATCTGCAACCTACGAGAAAGAGAGGAGAAAAGGGTTCTGTTGTATAGGGGTTTGCTTAAGTCAAACCTTGTTTTGGTGTTTCCACCTTCATAATGACTATGATGATGTTGAATAAAGAGTGTTTTCCCTAGGTCAAGCAAAGACAAATGGATAAAACAAATGATAAATCACAAGTGCTACAACTTACCATTCAAATCTATATTCCTTGATGGATTGAAGTCATGATGCACATCTCATACAAGGAGAACTTGATAGTTGATAGAAGATCCTGCAAATGTTAGTACTCAAAAGGTAATGAACATAAAACATGAAAAAATCTTACATATGCTTTGACATGAACTTGATGATGCATTGCAAACATGAACGTTGACTGATGAAAGTGTTGTAAAATGTTTCTTATTCTACTCTTGAATTTGCCTTGACTGCTTTTTAGGATGCTTAATTTATCAAAATTTCATTAAGTTTCCTTAGATGTTCAAATGGTGAAAAAGACTTATATTTATATGTATTTCTTCATTTTCTACAATAATTATTTTGAAAAGTCAAAACTTGAATTTAAATTTACAAACATATTAATGCTGACAATAAAATATTAAAAATTGGGCCAAAATAAGGTGGTTAAGGGTGAGGGCGCCCTAATTGAAATCCCAATTTTAACTTTATTTTTTGAAAATGGTAATAAAACGGGCACATAATAAGCATAATTAGGTCTATGCACATAATGGGAATCTATTTACATAATGTGAAATTATCAGGGGTAACAATTTATGATAGTACATTCCTTCATGTTCCTACTACTTAATTTTTTATTTTGTTTATAGATGCATTTGATTATACATGTGGTGGTGTTTTTTGCTTTATAAAAGATAGTAAAGAATTTGTTGAGATGCAAGTAGAGTAAATATTCCACAAGATGTTAAAAAATTATGTCTTTTCTATTAGATAATATATGGTGTTAAAAAATGTGTAAAGAATTTTTTCTCTTCGGCTAAGATATTTAAAAAAATTTGTGATTAAGACAAATTGCACTAGATTTCTCACTTTCAAATAAAATATTAATTGAAGAAAAGATGGAAGACAAAAGTATGTTCAATAGAAAAAATATTCCAATCAATTTAACTATATAGCCAAACAGGTTCGTGGAAAAGAGAATGTTGTTATTGACTGGCTTAGTAAAGATCTCCCATTTACAAACATGGAGATGTCAAGTTCTAATCCACCTCCTACTAGTTTCAATTGCTTTTAGATGATAAATATAAATTCCAACTTTATCAAAAATATTGTACAATCCTAAATACTCATAATGTGAATTATTCCTAGATATAGAATATTTTCTAAAGTTGCACAAGACTTAGAAATTATTGGTTGTATATCACATTCAGACTACTATGGATGAAATAAAAAAAGTATTTACTATCTTAAGGCTAGAGATTGATCTGCCTTATTTTAGATTGCTTGACCTTATTAGAAGACCTAATTAAATTGAATGGAAGAAATATCTTAATGTAAATCCTATAAAACATCTCTATAGGTTTGTCAAAAATGCAAGACCTCCAATGATTAATCCTAACCATACATTTTTTGATGATATAGTCATCTCTAATATCATCTACGAAAGACTACCTAGGAATCATTTTTCACTATTGATCTAAGGCACAATGATGTTGATACAAATTGGAATCGCCAACATCATTTTCAACTAAGAGCTCTTTGATGACCAATAAAAAAAGATGACTTTTTTAATAAAGAAGAGATGTGATGGGCCCATGGTGGTCATAGATGATATGAACCATCTAGCTTAGACAACAACAATACCAAATCATGATAAATAAACTAGCTTTGTAATAAAGCAAAAAGATTGACAATGTTAGTCATTTGGTATGATAGTCTTCCTTTTTAGAGATAACAGATTTCTACAATCCATGTAGATTATCAATTGAATATTTCTGGCTTCGATTGTGTTTTCTTTAATATTCAATCGACAGTCTTCCTTTTTATTTAATCAATTTACCTAGTAGTTGAAGTTAGAATTGGGTTTTCTTTAGATCCCAAGGCCATTTAGATCTATAAATAAGACATTTTCAAAGTCATTTAGAATTGAGCCCTAGAGAATCTAAGCATAACTATGAATAATTGGATGCTTTTCTTCTACGCTTTGACCGATTTGAAGAATGCAAAATTTACTTTTCAAAGTTTGTAAGAAAGTTTTGCAAGTTCTCTTATTTAATATTTGGAAGCCATAACCATTAGGCCTCCAACCTCTGTTGTTGCTTGTCAATTTTGCCTAACTATGTGACATCTAAGATATGTTGGTTTGCACTTGATAGTGGTAATTGTTTCGTTTGAATCAAACTGTAATCATTTCTATAAGAATGAATTTGATCTAAGACAGAAAAAAACAAAAAAAAACAAAAAAAGATTGATCGAAGCAAATAAAGCTTAGGTTGTGTCAATGTGCTATGTGGTGAAAACATACAAGTTGTACATTTGTTATTGTATAAAGGTTAATCAAACAAAGTGAGTCCAAAACGAAATTTTCACCATTACAGCTATTAAGGTCAAGTAAAAAGCATTACATTAGTTTATTAGGGTTAATATAAGGGTCATGGGCTAACCAATGTGAATGCCTCCTTGCACTAGATTTATGAATGAATTGCAGAAAGGACATGCCCGACGTAAAATAGAACCAGTTACTTCAATGGCCATTTCAAAAAACCCTTCCACCAGCTGTGAATCTGGTTTTTTCCATCCTTGTCCATTTTACCGTTTTCATCCTTGTGCGGTCCGAAAGCCTCATACATTTGTTTGGCAGTGATTGCTATTTCCCTGCAAACTTCTTCCTTTCGATCAAGGGCATCATCTCCTTCCCTCGCTAGTTGATTCATTTTCTTAAGTTCCTTATATATGGACAACTTGTATTGTTCAAATGAAGCTTCCAAATCTGATTTTGCAGTTTCTGCAGCTTTTAGTCCTTGTCTTTCACATTGAAGCTCCAAAAGGGCCTTCTTAAGGCTCACATCTTTTCTGTTAATCGTGTCCATTTTCAAAATCAAAGCTTTAGTTAATTCGTTGGTAATATTTATCTTTTCTCTCCGAGCTTCATTCCTTTGAAGCAGGGCATGATCTGCTCGCCTTTTGTATTCGTCCTTTTCCTTGATTACTTTATCTGCTAATATCTTCAAGTGGTTAAATGAAGAATACAGTTTTGCAGTTTCAGCTTCTTTCATTGATAGTATTTCAGATTCAAGCTCCAAAATAGCTCCTTCAAGGCTTTCTGCTTGTGCTTTAGGATAAGGCTCTGGCAAAGGAACTGCTGTGGCCATTGATTCCCTGTCCTCAAAATGCATCTAGTCAAGAAGGGTGAATTGCAAAAGGAAAGATTTAACATATCCAGAAACCAGTTAAATGAATACAGTTTTGCAGTTTCAAGTGGTTAAATGAAGAATACAGTTTTGCAGTTTCAGCTTCTTTCATTGTTGGTATTTCAGATTCAAGCTCCAAAATAGCTCCTTCAAGGCTTTCCGCTTGTGCTTTAGGACAAAGCTCTGGCAAAGGAACTGCTGTGGCCATTGATTCCCTGTCCTTAAAATGCATCTAGTCAAGAAGGGTGAATTGCAAAAGGAAAGATTTAACATATCCAGAAACCATGGAAGTCTACAAAGCAAAATAACAAACACAAAGTATTGGAGCAATAATTTTCTTTTTTTACCTTTGGATAAACATGTAAGTCTTACAGTTCCCCAAATTGAAAGTGTCACCAATGTTAGACCCAGCTCCTCTTCTGTTAGTATATCCAGGATAATCTTCCATTTTAAATATAACCGACTCTTTCAAAACCAGTCCATAATTTTGTGCTTTTTCCACCAGTTTCCACTCGTTGTAAGGGTAGCATTCTTTGTGAGCAACATGGATTTCTCCCATTGTGCTGAGCATTACCCTTGCATTTTTGAAGAACATCCCCACCAAATCGCGATGTTTCCTGCCCAACAAACATACTCTATCAACTATCAAATTTCTGCTTTAAATTGTGACTACATCTTCTGTGCAGTCTTAAAGAAAAATCTCTTATTTCATATAGATAAATTCTAATAAGGCTGGAAAGGATTTAAAGTTTAAGAAACCAACTTGATTACTTTTTCATCAGTTTCCTTTCCAAAGAAACCTGCATGAGGGAAGTTGAAGACAATTCTATCATACTTCCTCAAATTTATAATCACTCTCTTAGCCATTGTTTTTGCATCAACACCATGCAATACCATTGCTCCTGCCATCTTCAAAGTCTGAAGATTTGTTTTGCCTGATGTATACGAACTTTCCACCATCTCTGTATTGAAAAGACATACAAATCCATGATTGTAATAGGATAAACAAACATCACAGGGATTATGACGATTGTAAACCTACAACAACACTCAATGAAAACAGACAAAAACAAATTTTGGAGGAAAGCTTTTGTACCTCTACTGTCAAGAGAGGTGGGAACCATGTTTTTGGCAGAGCCAAATGCATTAGCTAAAGCTAAAGAAAATGAAAAATCTCCTTCCCCCACTAATAATATTTGATGTAAGTTGGAGTAATGCTTGATCCTCTTCTCAGAAGAGTGCTGCTTCATTAGACATTCTGAAACAGAAGTATCTGGATCATGTAAAGTCAAATCCATGTGCAGTACAAGACGAAACACACAAATGCCCAGCCAACTAGTCCCCTGTTAAAGTTGAAGTACAAATGGTATTATAAAGAAATGGTGAAAGAGGTCTATAAACTGAAAACTATTTAAGATCTCAAACTACACTGCTATTAAAGACTCTGAAATACATGTCCTTAATGTTAGATGCTCTCAAATTCTTATTGTTGTTAACTGTGGGAAACCTATAAGAGTAAAATAAAAGTCTCAGTTCTAAATCTAAGTTCTTATTGATCTTCTAGATTCTGACATTATTCCATTACCCAGCATACCCTGTTTATCACATGTTGATTAAATATTAAATAAATCTCTGAGCCCCAAGCCTTAGCCTTAAATACTGACAGCTTTTGCATTGTTCATGCCAATTTAAGTGCCCTTGATAGTTCAATCCAAAATTCGAGGAATGACACCCTAAAATTGCTCCTACCGTTTGAATCTATTTCTTCTCTACAATTTCTACAGCTTCAGAAATGAATAAATATACCTTTTTTGAACGTGTTTAAAACTCTGTTAAAGAAATGGATCTGAAGAGCAATGCCATTCCTTGTTCCAGCCCTTCTCTGCCACTAAACATCCCAAATGAGTGATCAATACTGTCATTTTTCTCATAGCTATTGTTATTATTTATTTGCAACAATACACAGAGCTTTAGTTCAATAACATTTCAGAAACTGATACAGAAGGAACATGAAAACCATGTCACTAGTTCCACCTTTTTTCTGGGTTCATAGTAACCGATATCAAATAATACCTTATATTTTCAGGAGGTACACCCATGTAAATACTGTAAATAAAAATTGTCCCTTACTTGATCACACCAGGTATGTACCACATTACTAAAATAAACTCCCTGCCTCTTCATTTTCATTAGTGTACCTTCAGATTGATCTTGATTAGGATATCTTGAGAGTTAACAGAGGTATTAAAATTTAATTGTGCTACCCCTGTCAACACTAGGAATAATTTTGTTGATAATGATCATCAAACTAGGCTACCACTCTGTAAATAAATAAACCCTTGAAATGCATATCATGTAATTGGAAAAATCAATTCAACTGGGTTCTCTGAGGGAAATTCAAGCATGAAAACGGTATCTAAATACAATCTAATATGATAAGACTCTTCTTTCTGTCTTATGCATCCCTTTGTTTCTTATTGTGCAGTTATACCGAATAACCAGTGATGGATTCAAGGATTTTGAAATTTCATTGATGAAGACTATCCAATATAACCAATAGCAGGCATTGCTATAAACTTATAATCACCATTTACTGTCATAGCTATTTGTGCTCAATTTTCATAGATTTTAATAAACCGCAATCCAAATTTTTTGGAAATAGTATGATTATTCTGTTCAGACACTTAACTAGGACTATTTTAGTGCCCAAATTCATAATTCTTTACCTTGTCTTCTGATATAATTGATCATCTATGCTTATCTCTATTCTCAAGTTTTAATGTGTTTTATCATTATCATATGGAATTTTATAACAACACATTATACCAGAATGTTGGAAGGTAAGATGTATTGGAGCATACTTACTTTTTAAATGATTAGAGCTTTGGGAACATTTTTTCGAAAAAAAAAAATCAATATTGTTATAATACATATGTCACTTCGAGAATAGAATCATCTAGCTTCTAAGTTACACTAAACTACAATTGTCCTACAATTTGAAGATCTCTTTGGCATACAATAAAGTTTGTTCATATCCCCTTCATATAGAAAATCACAATATTATTCATATACACTGCAATTGTTAAGTTTGTCCAAAATAGCTTGAGTTGACGATCATTTTGCTTTCAGATTCTCTCCTTACTATGAGATTAGGTAGTGATTTTTTTGCATCTTCAAAGATTTGTAGAACTCTCTCCAAAACTCCATGGCTTACAAAGATTAGAGATAATTAATTCTTTTCTTTCAAGAGACATTAATCTTCACCAATATCTAGTTAAAAGCTTTACTTCCACAATGCTCTACACTTGGAGTATTGCTTCTTTCATTCACCTTATCTCTTCATTAGGACTAGGTAAGAAGTGACTTCATGGTAGATCTATTTAAAGATGACAAAATCTCAAAAGCATCAAATAATGTGATTTGCTTTCATATATTTTCTCTTTAATGTGTGTCTCATTTTTTTCTATTTTGTATTTGTTAGAGTTGTATTTGCACTTCCTATTTTTTTTTTTTGTTATACCTTTATAGTCCCATGGACCAATTTTAGCCTTTCCCATAGATATTAATATCTTTATCTTATTTTATTGTAATGGTGAAATTTGCATATTTAATACCCCATAGTTTCTTGTTTTGACTAAGATTAGTACTAGGGCAAACCCTAAGGACCTTACATTAAAAATTAATGATTTTTTTATTTAGAAGCTATGCTTTTTATTAATTTTGTTTTGCAAGCATTTAAATTATAGTTTGATTTTGATTATGTTATATGTTGCCCAAAGATGGATGTTTTGGTTATTGACCTATAAATACAACATTATTTTATATTAAATGAGTAATGTTGAGAAATATGTTTAAATTAGACTAATAATTTTGGATCAAGAAATAATTAGAATAATGACTCAAACTAATACTTATTTAGATAATGAATTATTTAAATTTAATGTTAATGTAATAATTTCATATTAATGTTTGTAGATAATATTTATCTCGAGTAACATGTATTCACAATAATGATTAAAATAATGATGTGGGTGAATACTTTTAGATTAATGTTTGAGTAGATTAATGTTTATTTTTTTAGATTAATGTTAAATTTTTAAAAACAAAGGGGTAAAAACTTTATTGAACCGCAAAAAACAGCATTACAAAAGAATCAAGAGACCAAAGTCCCCAGGAAAATCCTGCCCACCACGCAGGAAAAGACAAACAACACCATTAGCCATCACCTTCTCCTTCCCTATCCTTAGCAAGAATTCTCTCAAAATCAGGACGAAGAGCCGGAGAGATCATTTCCCACTCCTCAATTCTCCATCCATCAGCATACTCTGACGCCCATTTCGCCAAGCAATCAGCAACCCTATTCCACTCCCTTGGAATATGAGCGAAAGTCACCAACTCCATTAATGAACTAACCCGCAAGATCTGTTGCACCACCCCTGCCAACTGCCAACTGACATCCTCCACTTTTTTCTTAATAAGTAAATTGATCAAAACCTGGGAATCAGATTCACAAACAACCCTTCTCCACCCCAACTCATAAGCTTTCTCAAGAGCACAGAGAATTGCCAACCCTTCCATAAGGTTGACAGTATGAACACCCTCATAGACCGAAAAGAGGAAAACCACCGAACCCAAATAGTCCCTCCCAATCCCCCCAATACCAGCCGGCCCCGGATTGCCTCTGGAGGAGCCATCAGTATTGATTTTTAGAACCCCAATTGGAGGAGGCTGCCAGAAACCAGCCCTTTGAACTCTCTGCTTCAAATGCTTACCACGCTTTGCACATGCCGAGGCCAAGGACAGCCCCTGAATCCCCAATCTCTCCACCACTTCAGCATCCCTTTTCTCCAAGGGGAATTCCAACTCACACTTAGCCACCACCGTCTCCTGAACCATGCCCAAAGTTTTTTGCCAAATTTGTTGAACCACCTTCTTCTCCCCACGAAATATTCGCCGATTCCGCTCCAACCAAATCTGCCACAATATGAAGATAGGACCCACAGACCACACCACCTGTAAAAAGGAAGCCATAGAGGGAGGCCTACCCAACCTCTGCCAAAACTCAATCAAAGAAGAAGCATGAACACAGGGACTATTCCAGACCCCCCACCAGAAATGCCAAATCTGGAGGGAGAAAGGGCATCGAAAAAACAAATGAGCTGTGTCCTCCTCATTAGCGCCACACAAAACACAGATCGAGGGACCTTGGAAGCCTCGCTTTTGAATATTATCCCAGGTTAAACACTTATTCCAAGCCAAAAGCCACACAAAACAATTACATTTTGGCCAGGAAGACTTGTTCCATATCTTCTTCCACCACTGAATTTCATCCCCATCCACCCTATGAGACAATAGCTCCCTGTAGCCAAAAGCAACAGTATATTCCCCTTTAGGATTGGGAGACCAGGCTAGCACATCATCATACTGAAGAGGGCTGCAACGTCTTCTGGAAAGAATACTATGTAGCTCAACACATTCTTCTGGCAACCCAACATCAGGCCATTCATCAGGAGACTTCCATCTAGCCACCTCCAGCTGACCACGAGAGGAAAGTGACTTAAAGTCACTTACCCGAGTCCAGCCATTCTCACAAAATCTCCGACAGAGATTTAACAGGTGAGGAAACTGAGAAATGATGGGGGGATATCCATCCCACGAATCTGACCAGAATTGAACCTCAATCCCCTTGTTACAAATCCAAAATAACCCATCCTTAATAAGAGTAGCCCCTTTCTTAAGCGTACTCCAGATCACCGAGCCCCTTCCAAGAAGGGGGTAACGAGGCATTTCCAACTGAGGGATTCCCTGAAGATACTTCTGAGAAAGAATCTTGGCCCAACTCTTGTCCTGCTCCTTACACCACCTCCAATATAGTTTTGCAGCCAAAGCCACACCAGTCAAAGCCATCTGCCGCAGACCCAAGCCACCATATTGCTTTGGGCTGCACACCACCTCCCAACTAACCAAACTCCATTTGGAAGACTCCAAGCACCCAGCCCATAAAAATTGTCGTGTCACAGAATCCAAATCCTTAACAAAACTCATAGGGGCAACCTGTAGCATGCATCTGTAAATGGGCAGAGCCTGTACCACCGACTTGATAAGTTGAACACGGCCAGCAAAGGATAACCACCGGTGAGTCCAGTGGTTAACCTTCGCCCTAAATTTATCTAAAATGCTCTGCCAAGACTCCCGAGGCAATCTTCCCACCGAGATAGGGAAGCCAAGATAGGTCAAGGGAAGTGTCCCTATTTGAAATCTCAGAGTTTGAACAATCCTCCTCTGAATGGGGCGCGGAGTGTTGAAGAAGAAAATAGAAGACTTATCCTCATTGATTTGTTGACCTGAGGCAACCAAGTAAACATCCAACACCCTACGTAAATTAGAAGCCTCGCGCATTGTAGCCATACCCATCAAAGCAGTATCATCCACAAATTGCAGATGAGACTGCGGAGGTAAATTGCCTCCCCACATCCAACCCTGTATGCTACCCATCTCCACATTCCTTCGAAGCAATCTCCCCAAACCTTCAGCAAGGAGGATAAACAGGTACGGAGAGAGAGGTTCCCCCTGACGAAGGCCCCTAGAAGCACCAAAAATCTCAGAGTGATTCCCATTAATAAGCACAGAGAAGGAGACTGAGGTGACACAACTCATAACCCATTGAATCCACTCCGCCGCAAACCCAAAAGCAGCAAGAACCTTCCACAAGAAGGACCATCGAACTCTGTCATAAGCCTTCACCATATCCAATTTGATAAACATTGCCTTTTCCTTGGAGTTGGCCATAGAATGGATGACTTCATTTGCAATAACAATCCCATCCAGAATTTGTCTGCCAGCAACAAATCCACTCTGTTCCTCGGAAATCAGCTCCTCAAGACCCTTTTTCAACCTGTCAGCAATCACCTTAGAAATGATTTTATAGATGACATTGCAAAGAGAAATGGGTCGAAATTGGCTTAACCTATCCGCCCGCTCACACTTGGGAATAAGAGCAAGGAAAGTAGCATTTAAAGCCCTTAGCATCTGCTTGTTCCTTTGAGATTCTTGCACAACCTCCAGGAGATCCACATTGATAATATCCCAAAATTCTTGGAAAAACTCGATCGGGAAGCCATCAGGACCTGGCGCCTTCCCCTTCTGCATCTGGAACACAGTTCCTTCAAGCTCTTCCAGTGTGATATCATTCATAAGCTGTTGGTTCAGCTCCCTAGACACAAGATGAGGAATACAAGAAAGCACCTGAGCCTCCTCAGGAGACCCCCCTTGCGAGTCCTCCCTAAAGAGAGAAGCAAAGTATTGTCTTACCTCATTAGAAATTTCAGGGAAGGAAGATAGATGTTCTCCCCCATCGTTCACAAGACTAGAGATAGAATTCCCATGCCTCCGTGCTTTCACCGAATTGAAGAAAAAAGAAGTATTTTTGTCCCCTTCCTGCAGCCAAACTATCCGAGCCTTCTGTTTCCAATATATCTCTTCCCTCAGCTCCCATTCCTCCAAGGTTCTCACAGCCTGTGCTTCAGCCTGAAGAAGCTCAGACGTCACTCCAACCTCCCTTAACCTCCTTGTGATACTATCCAATTCTTCCTGAGCCACAGCCTTTTCCTGGAAGACATTCCCAAAACACTGAGAGTTCCAGCGCTTAAGTTGATATTTAACATGTTGAAGACGCTTGGAAAAGATATACATTGCTGTCCCATAGGCAGGTCTTCCACTCCTCCACCATTCTGCCACATAATCCTTCAGAGAAGGGTCACGCAACCACATGAGCTGGAACCTAAAAGAAGGCGTACGCGGAGCACAAGTCGAATCAATGACAAGCTTGATAGGCCAGTGATCTGAACCCTTCCAATCCAAGATCACAGAGCGGGAAGACCACATCCCCCCAACCCAGTAGCAGGACACCAGAAAGCGATCCAGCCTTTCAGCGATGCAATAATCCCCAACTCGACGGTTGTTCCAAGTAAACTGGCCATTGCTAGGCTTGATATCAACAAGATTTAAAGAGTTAATGCTATCCCAAAGCAACAAAGCAGAGGGCTCCAGCCTCCCAGAGCCACCCCGCTTCTCAGCCAACTCACAAATAGCATTGAAGTCACCCGCCATAATCCATGGATGGAGAGGTGCCAAAGATCGGACTAACCTGATGTGAGACCACAAAGCTTGCTTACCCCGGATATCAGTAGGAGCATAGATATTAGAAAAGAGAATAACCTCCCCTGTCTCAAAGCTAGAAGCAATCATAGACATAGTGGATTTAGAAGACACCCACCAAAGAGGTCAAATTTTCTGAGGATTCCAAAAACAGGCCACACCCCCAGAAGATCCATGAGCACCAATACATTGACAGTCCCCATACCTCCATAGCCTAGGTGCCAAGTCAAACATACTCTCAACAGATAACTTAGTTTCCTGAAGAAAAACCACATCAGGACCATGCTTTCGAACTAAATCATGAACCGCTTTTTGTCGAGGGCCGCTGTTCAAGCCCCTTACGTTCCATGAAAGAACTATCATTTCAAGGGGCTCGAAAAGTGGGAATCCAGAGTCTTTACTGACCCTGACTCAACCAAGTTCTCGCCTGTCAATTTGATCTTTTCCACATCCTTCTTTCTACCTGGTTTAGCAAGTTTCTCTGCCCCACCTTTCTTAATATCTTTTTGCAAAATACCTAGTTTTGGAGGCTTAGATTTCTTAGCAGAATCCAGATCTGCACTTCGCCCAAGAGGAGAAGAGTCCTCCCCCACTGCTGGAATAACGGCCAAGGAAACAGGAGCCTCTAGACCTCCTGTCGGCATAGCAGCATCCGTGAGCACACCAGAATCACCTTGTGGTTCCATAGAAGAATCGAGAGCAGATCCCTCTTGAACAAGCCCCTCAATCCCTTGCTCCAAGTTTACCAAACCTGGGTTAACTTCCTGGTGACTAAGATCGTCCAAAACCTCAAATCTGTTAAAAGTACCCTCTTCTTGCCTTTCGCTGAAAGGCCTCTTTTGCCCCCTGTTCTTATTCCGAGCCTTGACAGGAACAAAACCATCATTGTCGACCCCCGCAAAAGGACCGTTGCCCTTCCCCTTATCCGCCTTGGGAGGCTCCCTAGAAGGCTGAGAAGGCTGGGAATCCATCGGCTTGTATCTTGGACACTTTCTTAGCAAGTGGCCATATTCACGACAGAGCCTGCAGCGGAAAGGAAGGGTCTCGTAGTCCAATTGCTGCACCCAAGAATAAGAGCCCGCACACATATCTATTGCATCGGGCAGAGGCTTACTTAGGTCTATTTCAACACAAATTCTTGCAAAAGTCATTACCTTTTTCCCCAAGGTCTGCGATGAAGCTCCAACTGGTTTTCCAAGCAGCGAAGCCAGCAAAAGCAACACATCCTCCCGACAGCATTCCACTGGGAGGCGAGGTAAGCGAACCCACACCGGGACGCGATTTGGAAGCTCCTCAGCAGGGTTAAATCCTGCATGCCACGGCTTGATAAACAACCCCACCTTATTATGAAAATAAGGTCCTCCCTCAAATACCTTGTTACGATCAGCTATACAATTAAAAGTAACCATGAAGTAGTTGTTAGCCAACATTATTATCTCCATTTCTCCCACCGGCTCCCAAGTTCTCTGAGCCCAAAGTTCCAAAAATTGAAGCGAAACCCTCATCCCCAAAAATTTGCAGTATAAGGAATGATTTGAGTAGTATTCGATATCATCAGCAATCATTTCAGGCGGGACAACAAATTTTGGTCTCACCTTGCACCGCTCTAGACAGCCATTAACCTTCGAGATCCGTGAACCAGAGGCTAATCCTGCACCATCCATCCCAGGATCCGCTGCAAATAGACTGTTATTAAATGTTGACATCCCATCCTTTGGGGACATCGAGTTAATTGAAGCATGCAAATTCAACCCAGGGGTAACCCCAGACGCCTCCCCCTTAGAAAAGGCCATCGCACCTTAGTCCAATAGACAAGCCCCAGAAAGAAATGAGGGAGCAAATCCCCCGCCACACCCTCCACCCAAACTCCGCAAAGCCCACCACTCGAACCCTACCAAAGCCGCCCCAGTCAGGGAGAGAGGCAGTCAAAACTAGAAGGGACCAGCCACGGATTTCTGCCCAACCCCACACAAAGTAATCCGCTCCAGACAGTCACAAGTCCCAGCCACGAGCCAAACACACAGACGCGTATAAGCGCGGCCCAGAACGCACCAAAAAGGCCCAAATCTTGAAATTCGAACCAGGCTTTCACCCCCAAGCCAGCCGCACCACATAAGCTAAAGATCCGCCCCCAGGAGAACAGAAAACACCCACCCACACTGCGCAGAAACAGAAGAAAGCTACCACAAGCTAGGGCTCGGGTGCCCTAGCTCGGCCCACGCAGGAGCGTACTCGTTCCATTCTTCCGCCCTTTTTTCCACTCTTATCAATAATAGTGTTTGGTAGATTAATGTTAAATTAATATAATAACTTGAATTCATTTTTTAGATTGTTGATCTTAGATTAAATATTTTATACTAAAACTTATTTGATGAATTATTTGTTTAGGATTATGAATTTTTGTATTATTTCATGAAAATTGATGGCTTGATAAATGATGCAAGAGCATCTAGGGGTACTAGCAATCTTGCATCACCAAAAATATTGTTATTTCAAATTTTTAATTTTCAATAAGGGCTTAGGGATTAGGAGAATTATATTTTAATTTGCAATAATGTAAATTCCCTTGGTGTGAAATTATAAATGTAAATTTGATGGAAAATAGGCCCCGATAAAGTGGTAAAAGCATATAGTGGGGAAATATTCCATTTGGACATCCACTTTAGGATGAGAACAAATAGTTTTGTCTTTTAGTGGTTTTGGCATGTTTTTCATGTACAAGTGTCATAAATTGTCATAAGGTGGGCTGCAAATAATCTTGCATGTTGCTTGCATGTCTTTGCATGCAAAGTTGTAACTGACAAGCTGTAAGGAATTTGTAAGAGGCTATAAGATGTCATAACCACCCAAATTTCATTGGTCAAAGTTTAGGCACCCATGAGAAGGATGACATGCATTGGACTCCATTTCTATTTGCATATTTTTGTAAATCCCCAAGTTGGGTGTGGTATTTTCAAGATGATTCTAGAAGGTTGTTTTGTGAAACCATGAAAGGTTTTCTCCATGTAATTTCTCTATTTATTCATGCCTTTTCATTTTGAGAAGCGGGGCTTGGAGAAGTGAAGTTTGCATACCCAAATACTATTGAAATAATGCCAGATTATTGAAGACATATTTGTTGCAGGTGTGGCATGTAGGATTGAAGAGGATCCCACGAGCTTAATTTTGATGTAAACCATTTGTATATTTGAATGAAATAAAGTTGCAAAATTCTCTTTCATTTTTTATACTTTTTATGTATTTGCAACCTTCTTGCTTTGTGTTTAGTGTGGTTTTGTAATCAGATTTGAAAGGGAGAGTATGCGTAGGTAGAAGCGCCGATGTGAGGTAGTTTGCACTAGGACCTGAGGGTGGAGAGTGTGTGGATTTTGTTTGTAGATGGATGTGTAACGTACAAGAAGAAATTTTCAAAGGGTTTGAGGAATTAAGGTTCCCAATGGTTGTAAAAAGATCATTGAAGGAGGAAGTTTACAATAATATTGGTGAGTATTAAAAGAGGGTCTTGTAAACAGATCGCCAAAAGAAACAATTTACATAAGTAAAACTTGAGGATTTGAAGATTTGTGTTGAAGCTTTGTGAGGCCTAGAAAATGGAAAAGAGAGAAAAAAATGACTTTTGTCATTGGATGGATTTTGAGGATTCCTGGACTTGAGAAAATCAGAGAGCAAATTAGAGAGAGAGAGAGAGAGGAAGAAGAAATAAGAGTTGAGATGATAGAATTGCAACAACAAGTGGATGAATTGAGAAAAGAGATTGAAAGGAGAAAATGAGAAAAGAGAAGAGATGGAGGTAATTTTGATTATCCTTCTAATGATATTTTGATTGCAGGAAAGAAAGAAGATGCATGATGAGGGCACAGCCCGAGACTTAGAAAATAACCCACAAACAAGAGAATAATTTTATTATTCATAAAATGGAGCTTCTTACATACAGAGGATCTCAAATCCCCAAGTTCTACAACACATGCAAGTTACAGAAAGCTACAGAATAACCCTTTCACAATATGCGAGCTTGTCCCCAAAAGGTTACCCAAAAATTAGAAACCTGCCCATAAATAGAGCTCCTCTTTAGTTTGGAGCCAAAACAACATTCAAATTTGAGTTTAGGCGGTTTGGCACCGAAAATTTACAACATGAAGTTCAAATTTCAAAAGAGCATTTGCAATTGTATCTTCTAGAAAGCGCGCCAACTTCCCGGGGCCATAACTTTTGATCCGAGACTCTGATTCGCGAACCGTTTGAACCGTTGGAAAGGTCACGAAGTCAACAATGCGCTCAAAATTTGCTACGCCAATTTTGGAAAGTTTTGGGGCTGATTCGAGAACTCTATGTGCCTCAAATCTAACTCGAAATATTTTTAGGTGCAAATCTGGGAAACTAAAACTGCAATATCTTTCCACCTAGGAATAGAAAATAAAAACTGTAAATTGGAAATTTCATTATGATGAAAAGGGTATCCAAAAATGTAAAAACATCTAAAAAATGAGAAACTTGAAATTTAACTATTTTTGGGTGATGCAAGATTGCCCTTACACCACTGGATGCTCATGCATCAATGCAACAGAGTGTCATGCAAGTGGCACAGAGGAAGAAAAAGATGATGAATACGAAGAAATTGATGAACCTGAAGCTAAGGAATGTCTATTGTAAGACATGAAGGATGAAATTACAGAGGTCGTAGCAGCAACGACAAATAATTTGAGTGCAATGGAGAACATTGAAGAAGAGGACACCAAAGTTGAATCAGTAAAAGACGAGGTAAAACTTGCTTTTTTGTGAGTTAATTGGTGATTCTAATTTGCTTATGAATTATGTGAATGGAATGGGTGAATATGAAGAAGCTGAAAGTTTTGTTGCAGTAGTAAGGAAGAGAGGAATATCAAATTTTGATTAGATTAGAACCATATCTGATTTGTGTTTGAATGATATGATGAGTTACAGTGAAGAAAGAAATGCAGTAGTGAAATTTGTAGTAGAAGGAAATGAGGTAAAATCAGATTTTAATGTATGTTTTGATGAGGATAAGAATGTAGAAATGGATAAAGTTTTTACAACAATGAATCGATTTGAGATGGTCAAAATTGAGAAATAAGAGGTGAAGGTAAAAGAGGAGTTTGATAAAGAGATTTATATGAATGGAAATTTGTTGCAGGATGGAAAGGATGAATATCTTGATTGTGTTACTGGCATTGAATTTGCAACACTGGTTATGGGACAAGGAAGATACATAGTTGTATGTCTTGTAGAAGACATGAAAGAAGAAAATAAAGTTGAAGATGAAATAGGCGATGAAAAGGTAAATTCAAATTTTATTGAATTTGAGAATAATTATTTTCGTGTTGAAATGGATGAGTTAGTGAATTCATATGAGATGGTTTAGTTATAGTTTGTTACAGATGATTTGTATGTAGAGAAGGATTTGTATGGTGTTGTAAAGTTAAGTGCAGGAGAAAATTGGTGGAGGTGGACGAGCTATAGTGGGTTGAATCCCACAAGCTCAGAGGAGGATTTGAATTACATTAGGTGGAGGTGGTCGATTTATGGTGGAAATGATTCCACATTTAGGATGTTGAGTGTAGAGAAAAGTTGTTAGTGAAGGAAGCTTGCTCCAGTTAAGTTTTTGAAGAGGAGAAGAAAAGAATCAATTGTAGGTACCAAATTTAGTGATGGAGTTTATTGAGGATTGCTTGCAATCCAAAAGGGTGGTACTACCACTCAACTCCATTTTGTGAATCCATATTCACAATTTTTTTTCTATCGCAAGTGTCTGATGCAGGAGCATCTAGGGGTACTAGCAATCTTGCATCACCAAAAATATTGTTATTTTGATTTTTTAATTTTCAATAAGGGCTTAGGGATTAGGAGAATAATATTTTAATTTGCAACAATGTAAATTCCCTTAGTGTGAAATTATAAATGTAAATTTGACGGGAAATAGGCCCTGATAAAGTGGTAAAAGCATATAGTGGGGAAATATTCCATTTGGGCATCCACTTTAGGATGAGGACAAACATATTTGTCTTCTAGTGGTTTTGGCATGTTTTGCATGTACAAGTGGCATAAATTGTCATAAGTTGGATTGCAAAGAATCTTGCATGTTGCTTGCATGTGTTTGCATGCAAAGTTGTAACCGACAAATTGTAAGGAATCTGTAAGAGGCTATAAGATGTCATAACCACCCAAATCTGATTGTTCTGAAGTTTAGGCACCCATGACAAGGATGACATGCATTGGACTTCATTTCTATTTGCATATTTTTGTGAATCCCCAAGTTGGGCATGGTATTTTCAAGATCGTTCTAGAAGGTTGTTTTGTGAAACCATGAATGGTTTTCTCCATGTACTCTCTCTATTTATTCATGCCTTTTCATTTTCAAAAATGAGGCTTGGAGAAGTGAAGTTTGCATACCCAGATGGTGTTGAAATCATGCCAAATTGTTGAAGACATATTTGTTGCAGGTGTAGCATGTAGGATTGAAGAGGATCCCATGAGCTTCATTTTGATGTAAACCATTTGCATATTTGAATGAAATAAAGTTGCAAATTTCTCTTTCATTTTTTGTACTTTTTATGTATTTTCAGTCTTCTTGCTTTGTGTTTAGTGTTTTTTTGTAATCAGATTTGAAAGGGAGAGTATCCCTTTTCATCAATAAATTAGTTTGCGTGTCTAGGTAATTGTTGATAGGGACAAGGCAAACCTAACAAAAGGAGTATTCTAGTGTTAGTGCATAAACATAACAATAGTAAGGAAATCAAGAGGCTAGGTGCCAATTACTAGTGCAATAGGAGAACCTATATTGCTTGATGCCATTGATGACTAATAAATTGAGTTCAATTAAACCTGAGTAGATGAACAAGGATCACTAAGGAAACTCCTTAAAATAGAGGTGCATAGGGAGGTTGCCATGAACAATAAGAAATAACTTAATAAATGATAAAGAAAAGGGGCAAGCTAAACTAACAAATGATGAAACATCAAGAAAGATGTAGAAATGTCAATTCAAGCACATAATTGGAAAGAAATCCAACTAAAAGAAGCTATGATTTTGTATGGCTTAGAAGTTCTGAGAAAAGTTATAATTCTCTTGACATAGGAAAATCTTGGACAATATCCTAAAAGTAAAGATGCCTCCTAGATTATTTGATCAAATTTGAAAAGAAAGAGCTTAAAAAAATAGAATTTGAATTCCCTAATTCACTTGTGCTTGGGATTTTTTGTGTGGTTTTGGCCCTCCTAGTCTGTGTAAGTTAGTCTTGGTTTAGCTTAAATGTTGAGCCTTGTGTGTGTGTGTGTGTAATGTCTAATGACCCAATTTTCATTTGATTGTCAAGTCTTATATGTAAGTAATGAGAATTTTTTTGAAGTGTTGAATATGAGAATGGTTGAGAGGAGATTTCTATCAAAGTGATCAAGATGGATGAAATTTTACATTGTTAAAATTGGTTGTGATCCCTAGAAATGGTCATATATCTCATTATTAGCTTTGCAAAGTTGCATACTCCATTGTGACAGTGGTTAGAGGGAAATTCAAGCTTGATACTTAAGTTTAGCCTTTGATTAAACACCTTCAAATCAAGTAGAAAAAATATTAATACTTAAACCTACCGTTTTTCAAGTAATTTTGTTGTAATAATAATGGTTGTCTTTTATTTCAAGTTTTACTTTTGATTGTGAACTTGTATGATTATCTGAATAATATCGAGCGTCTCATTGTTTTAAATGAACTTAAATGAAAATGGTGAATATCACTTAGGTTATAAAGGATTAATCAGAGTTGTGTAGCAAGAAGTGATAAAGTTCTTAGGGAAGTAAAAGATATTCTTTAGATTCTTGCTAGCTAAAGGAAGGCAGACATCAAAGGAACTTGGAGAATCTAAGTAGTTGATTAATAGTAACCAAATTTTAATTTAAAAAGTATACTTTTGAAGTATTTTTAAGTAACTAGAAAATGATTGAGTTGTTAAAGAATTAATACTAGTAAAAGCAATACTTTATTCTTGCTATTAGCAATCTATGTAATTAATTGAAATAAGTGAATCAAACATTATCCTACATAGATTAGTTTTTATATCTATTCTAATCAAAGTTTGTATTAATAATCAGGAACAAATTTTTTTAGTAGCATGTGTAAATATTTCTAATGGATAACTAGGTTATTTGAATTTCTTATTCAAGTTAAGAAGTAATTATGTAAGCTTTGTGAATAAATATTGAAAGGGAAAATAGTTAGTGAAATTCCTAGATGAAATTCCTTAAAGTTCCAATCTTAGTCTATATCATATTATATGTATCATAGAATCTTTATTTTGGTTCCTCTTAAGCTTCAATGACCTTGGTTATATTTTTAATGTCTATCTAGATAATTCAAGCTAAGAAACTCTCAATTTTTGTTTCCATTGATTAGTTTTAGAATTCCCCTTGTAGAAAGTAAATTTGTTAATTATCACCTCAAATTTGATTTTATTCAATTTCAATGAGTTTGGACCAATTCTCATAATTTGTAACTATGGAGTGATTGGAGTTTAATTCTTATCCATAGATTTACTGTAGTAAATCTTAGTCAGAGTCAATTCTCAATCGCCACATGTCAATAGAAAAAGGGGACATTATTCTCTAAAAATTATCACTTAGAAAAGGAAACTAAAACTAAGTTGGACTATATGAGTCTCACATCTTCTAAAGAAAAAGGTTGGAAAAAATTTCTTAATTGTCTAAAGAAGTCTTGGTGGGTTGGACCAATCAAGCATGCTATGTGTTTGCACTAGAATACTCTAAGTTTTTGACATAGCCACCCTTTGAAATTCAAAATTATAATTTGTTTGAGTTAGCTTTAAGTAGATCTTGTGCAGCCTATAAGTTTCTTGGGGAGTATTCACTTGTGAATTCTAGAATTGAAGGATTGAGTAATTTTGAGTTTTGAGAGTCCTCATTTCCATGAGATCCTTATGCAGCAATTCCTCATGAAACAAAAAACTAAAAGGTTGAGTAAATTAGGTCAAACATTTTCTTAGGTCCATAGGAGTAAATTATATTCAAATAAATATACCTATAGAATATGAGAATTCTAAGAATTGAGGATCCCAAGGAGCCAAGGGACTAGACTAATTAGAGTTTGTTACAAGTATTCTCTTTGTAGATATTAGGCATTTGGATGGTTTGGTATCCCTAGATTCTATTACCCTAACTTACTTAGACCATGGAAAATTATTATAGGGACTTTGAGAATATCAATTGTCAAATCTATAAGTGTCATAGAGTTGCCACATGGTCCCTTAGACCATTAAAGGACTATGATATGTATCTATGGTATGTAGAACCCAATCCTAGATATAGAGGAACCCAAATAGCCAAGTGTTAGCCTCATGATCACCTAGATAAATTAAGTACATGGAATTGAAAATTAGATTAGCTCAGTTAGAAGGAATACTTTGCATCCATAAGGGACTCCTTGATGCAAAACCAATTTTTATGTTCTTGTTTGAGCATCTTAGAATCCTTCAAGATTGAAATAAAACTTAGTTAAGATGATAGCGACATCTTCATGTATGATGAAGCCCCTAATGTACAAAAATAATGCTTAAAATTTGGTCAAGATGTTCAATGGTTCCTATGGTGTTGAAGAAAAAATAATTTTAGTTAGATGTCCTTTTGGCTATGGTAAAACCATGTTGATATGAGAAGGTTAAACCTGAGGTAATGAATCATAAGCCAATTATAAGTCATTTTTAATTGTCAATTAAAAAAGGAAATATAATTTTTGGTAGAAATTTTGGGTTGTTTCAACATAGGTTTATGCCATTTCTTGTATAGTTTTGTGCCGATTTTAAGAGGAGTGATTTGATACATAGATATATTGAAAAAATAACACAATTTTGTGCAAATTAGAGTCCCTTGCCCTATGTTATCCCCTACCATTTACAATATTCCTAGACACTTAACAATTTTACCCTTTCCCATGTTCACACACCCTTATGTATTCATTCTATCCACTTATTTATTACTTATATTATTGCATTTATTCCCATACACATTCTATCCACTATGATTTATTTCATTTTATGCCTTGGGAATAGTGCATAGTCATGGAGCCATCCGCATGGTCATGGACTTGCTTCACTCAATAATAGGAAAAGAAAGGCTGAAGTTTATTTAGCTGTGTCTAAGTTTTCAACTATTTCCTACCTTACAATGAATAAGACTAAATACAAGAAAAAAAATCTACTATTTTATGACAAGAAGTAATGAAAGTGTTCAAACTTAATCATACTATTCCCTAGCTTACTCAAGTTAAGTTTATCCAAGCCAAAACAATTAATATGGGAAATGAAAATAATAAAACTAGAAATATAAAAATCACAATTCAAAAATTAAGTATAAGACAGTGAAAGGGACATAACTAGGAACTTGTAAATTGACCTAGGGAGCTCATTGGGAAATATACTATCATGCCCATGCTATCATATAATTTTCATGTTGTCATCCTATGCATGTGTTGTCATCTAGGAAAGTTAGAAAATATGATTTTTTGGGTAGATTCATAAATTTCCTAAACATAAAAGAGAAAAGACACCAAGAGTAGGGCCAAACATATACCAAAAAATATACAAAATAAAAGAACTCCACTTGGTAAGCTGATGTGAAAAAAATATCAAAAGTATGATGAAAGAGAAGAAAGAGAACACAAATTTCATGTGATTGTAGTCCTCCAAGCACTTATGATAGGATAGAACATTGTTGGGATCGCTTAGGGTCTTGCTATAAATGGTCAAGCCCCTTGTTTAGCCTTTCAAATTTCATGGGCTGTCAATGAAATGAGGAAGATTGAAATAGTGTGTGCGCTTAAGATTATGAGCTTCTAACCCTTAAGAGAAATTATATAGCTTCTAAGCCTTAAGAGAAATTATATAAAGTAAATCTATAAGTGTCAATCCTTGGTCTATGGGGAGAAACACCCTAGTGTGTGTATGATTTAAAACTAGGAGGTGATGGCCACTAAAGTATTTGTGAATGAAATAAATGATAGAGAAAAAAGGAAATAGAGATTTAAATTTGTAAAGAACAATAGGAATGAACATTAAAAGGAACTACTATACATTATTCTATGAGCATAAGGAAGAAGTAATGTAGAAGCTACAATTGCACAAGATATATTATCCAATGTAATAATAAAAAACAATAAACAAAATAAAGATCATACTAGATTTAAGAGATAATGTAGAATATGCACTAATGGAGTATCCAACAACATCAATGCTCACATAAGATCTACACTCATGAAGGAAAAAACGAGCAAGAAAAATAATAGAACTATCTAGAGTTGCATGTGATCTCTTTAAAAATTCAAAATTGCTTTTGCATAAGGTTTGTGGGGAATATGGAGGATCACATTCAAGCAATAAGCATTTTTTAGGGATGGGCATTACACAAGTAAGAGTAGGTAGCCAGGTGGGAAGCCAATAGTTTAATTTTTAAAAATTTGCTACATGCTAGTGCACCACACAATAATCCTAGAGAAAATTCATAAATTTAAGACATATAGCTTGGTATTAGTAAATATCATGTTTTCATCCTAGAGAAAGTGCCTAAATTTAAGATGAACTACTTGGTATCAATAAGAAAAAATAAAACATGATACAAAAGTTGGCAAACCGGTGAAGGAAAAGGCTAAGGTAGTTGGTTTGGTGCACCCTAAACATGTTATGGGAGTACATACCAAAGTGAGGACAACTTGTACTACCAAGAAAGGTATGTGATTTTTGACCTTACATTTTACCCCAATTAGCGAGCTTATGGTATTAGGTAATAAATCTACACTAAATTACTACTAAAGTAAAATAATGAATGTAATAACATAAAAAGGATATTCAAATGATACACAGTGGTTCTTTGAGTGAGGAAATCATGTCCCCAAGCTAGAAATCTACAAAACCATGATCTCATAAATCATAGTAATGTAAAATAGATCTAGATCAGTCCATTATCAATATTAGTAATCAAAATAAAAACATGAGGAAAGCTTAAGTGGTTAGAGAAATATAACAAATATAATGTCTCTTTCAAAAGTGAACAACTAATACAAACAAAGAGAAATCAATATAATTAGTATGATATGAAAGGAATAAATTTGATATGAGGAGAAAGGAAAATAATTGATACAAGGTTGAATGACATGATTCAAGGTCTAGCTTACTATGTTGCTAATAATCATGAAATCAAATTGGAAAAGTGAATCACTTGTACTAGCATGCTTTGTTGCTAGGTGATTCACATGTTTGATAAAATTCAAGATAACTTGGACTAGTGTGCAATGTTTTTAGGCGACCCCAACATATACTGGATAATTAGACACACCCCATAGATTAGTCACCAAGCCTAGATGCTTTAATTGGACAAGTGTGTTGGCTAATTACAAAATTTGGAGGGAAAAGTATGCTCCCTCTCGTTGTTTCCTAGAATAGGTTGAGAGGTAAGAACATTAAGATTTAAAGATTTCAAAATTTATAATGTGAATTTCCCTCAAAAAAATGGGTGAGAAATAATGAAAGTATGCCAAAGGTGTTAAGAAGGAGAAGTTTTGGAGAACATTCTAGAAACACTATTGCAAAGAGCAATAGTGAGACAAAATTTATATGATGTGGAAGAATACAACATCAAATAAAATCTATGGTTGAGAAGATGTTACAATTTTCATTGAAGAGGGGAGAAAAAGCATGTAGAAAGTTTTAAACTTTTGAAAAATTAAAAATTTCAATATATAAATAAGAATTTTTAAAAAATATAAACAATATTTTTACTATTCACATTGGAAAATTATATCATATGAGATATTTTTGAGTGAAAATGTATGGATAAGGTGTCATTCACTTTGTAAGTACCCATACATTTTTAAACTATTTTTGTCGATAAAATAATGTTTTATCTTCAAGGATCATGAAGAGGGTAGACTTGACACCCCTCGTTGATGGCAAGAACAAATATTTACTATTATTTCACATGTAATTGTAGTGTCATTTAAGTTCAAAGTTACATTTGGGAAGATATTAGAAATTAGGTAAATATTGTGATGTATATGAAGATCTTCTACAAATGGATCTTATGAAAAATTTGGATAATCTTCCCATGGAGAGCTTGGGACTAGGATCTTAGTCAATTTGACCATTTTGACAAAATATATGATGTTTATAACACATGATCTGGGTGTAAGGTGCACAAAAGGAGTTACTATTCATGGTGGTTGACCAATCTTGGTAAGTAGTGTGATTCCAAATGAAAGAGGTGTATGCCTAGATTTGGGTGAGTGGTATTTGCCACGAGTCTGGCAATACTACTCATTGTATCTTGTATTCGTATCTCCTATATATTGGTGCCTTGAGATCGTAATATTATGATATTATTTTGCAAATCATTTGAGCATTATTATGTTGTTGGAATCGAGATATTAGTAGATTATATTGATGTGAATATTTTCATGATTAATACAAGATTGAGTCTCTTTGGGCATGATATTTTTTCCTACAAGGTTTCTCCATGTAAATACTTTGCTATGGCATGCATTTGCTTTTAATGTTGATTTCCATTTAATATTATGATCTATCATTATTAATTAATTTGGATATATTAAAGAACACCTTTTCTCATTGATTATTTCAACCTTTTTTTCCAACAAAGATGCCATAGAGACATGAATTTCACCTCACTAGGTTGGACTAGCATAGAAAGCACATTAAATAGGGTATCCAACTTAGAGAGGTATGCTAGCAAATTTATATTTTTTTCCTTTTATGAGAAAATGGGACTTGCGGTACATGTGGTGGCAGCCCTTGTGCATATGGGTGTCTAATATACATGCTTATGTCCAAAAAACACATCAATATTTGGAAAATGTGCTAGTGTTTGGAAGATGTGCTAGCATATGGGTGTGCTAGCATCTAAGAGTAGAAAGGAAAATGAAGTAGAAATAGAAGAAAGGAATGAGAATGTATCTATATAGATGTGATTTTTTTTTCTAGAAATGAATTTCTTGTATAGAAGTAAGAATTTTGATAAAGTTTTGTTTGAATTGTTGCAAGGTTTGTTTAAGCTATGAGAGAGACTAGGGAGCTGAATGTTCACCTTAGTTCAATCATGAGAGGCAAACCTGACATTAGTTGACATTGTGCATCTACAAGATGTTAGGCTACATTGGGTGTACTAGATTCCTTAGATGTGATATAATGAGTGCATGCTAATGACATTGATGGAGAGCTGGGATGCAAACAAATTTGCATTTTGTATGTTCATAAAGGAGATTAGAATTACCAAAGAGGCCTTTATTGTCTCTATCTCCAAAGAAAAGCATGGTGAAGGAAATTGCAAGTAGAAAAGGCCATGTATGGAAGCTAATAATTCAATTGGAGTTGGTTTTTAGTAGATTATGGAAGCTCTTCTTTCTTATTTGTTTTATTTTATCTCTCCACCTCTTAGAAAGAGTAGAATTTAAGAGGAGTTCTTGGCTCTTTACTATATTATGTAGGTTTTTTATAATTGTTATTATTGTGTCTCTCTTAACCCTCCCAAATAAAACTAGTCTTATTATTTTCACACTTCACATTTTGTTTAGGTGGTTGCATTGAAATTATTTTATTTTAAATAAGAGGGTCCATTAAATGTCACATTTTATCATATAAAAAAGAGTGAAATATATTACTTTCATTTACAAAATTTATTGTTCTAAGAAACCTTAGGTGTGAGAATAAATCTTATTTTAATTAAAACATAAATACAAGTTTAATTGAAAGAAGAATATTGGGTAGCTTTGAATAGTGGATTTTTGTGTTTTTTAAAGTATTGATCTTAAGTATTTATAAAGATATAATAAAAATTGATCAAAAAGAAAAAGATATAGTGGTCTCCACACATGTAGAATAGAACTACCTTATAAAAGATAAGACAAGGTTGCGTAATAAAATATAAAAATAAAAAGTAAGAAAGGTTGAAGATAATCTCTATAAGTTGTAAAAAATTTTATGTCAAAATGACTGGTTAAATAGAACAAATAATTGTAGATGATCTTGTAATAGATTAACAAAAATTATTAATCACAAAATATCCATGAGATAAATTAAGATTGTCAAAGAAGTTTAGAAATTCTTAAAATAAAATTATAATTATAATGTAAACAAATTTAACAATTTCAGAGATAGAATTCCAACTACAAAATGATGCTATTGACTATTATTTTTAAAATAAAATATTTCATAATATTACAATTGTGGGTTTATATGTTAAAAGATATTTTATATGAGTGACCATATATAGAATTAAGATTATATATAAAACATATTTATTTTCTTCTCAAATTTAGATTGATGACTTTTAGAAGAGGGGAGAAATTAAGATAGAGTTTTCACATCTTCTCTGGACTATATTGTTAGATTGACTTATTTTGTTTTTATTGATAAAGAAACTAACACAACTCTTCAATATTGTGGAAAATGATTTCAAACTCTAAACCTTACCCAAAAGCTTTTTTTTCTTTAGTTAAATGTTCATGATAAATTTCTATCAAGAAAATAATGGAAAATGAAGACTGATTTGAAATCCTCGAATATTATATATGTGATAATGTAGAGCAAAACTAGTGCACACCTTCTCCTTCACCACCCCTTGCCTTCAAGATTTGGGGGAAGGTAATAGGTAATCTAAAATCCCCTGGTTTATCCTATGTCCATTGAGTCATTTTTGGCTAAATGAATTACCCATTTAAGGGAAATGCTTTTATTTTCTCATGGAATTAGATGTCAGTCATGCTTGGCTTGGAGGATATAGCTTGAAAGGAAAGTGAGGATCTTAAAAAACCACTTCAAATAAAGAGAAAATTTGGATTATGTTCGAAGTTACATTGCAAAATTTTGTGAATTGTACTTTTCCCAATGAAAATTTTAGTATATCTGTTGTGGACAAAAATCAGTTTGTCTCTAAAAGACCATAATCACTAATGAGTATACTAAGAGTCTCTGTGGGACTGAATCTATTCATAAACATTAGAAACTAAACTTTGACAGTGTCAGCAAAAAATCCGAATCCAAAATAGGAGTTCATGACTCTCTTATTACCTTTGGAGTTGGCTACATTGACCAAAATACTAACAATCTTGTTGAAGCAGAAGCTGTTTTCAAGGGTATATTAGACTCTTTTCATTTATCTTCCCATATAAAAAGCCACTTTCAGGGGTATATTGGGTTCTTCTTTCAGAGGTATATCAGGGTCTTCTCATTATCTTCCCATGCTATTTATATGGGAGGAAACTCACATGTCATTATCAATGGTTTGAAGAAAAGGACTTAAGTATTGGGTCTGGGCTATTAAGATTGAGGAAATGTGTGAGAATCTGATTGGATTCTTTTGATTGACTCCTTCCACTGGCCAACTTACAGACTGGCTGGCTAATTGGGTCCTTTGATGATGGATTTAAAAAAGAACAAATTCTTCATGGAGACCAGATCAAAGAAGAGATATCTAAATTAATAGACTTGATTCAAAATGATGTAGTTTAATGCAATTAGATTTCTACAATCCATAACTGAAATAATTAAGCTGCTTCTGGATTTGATTGTGTGCTTGTTTTTTTATCAATGTTTTGGATCACACGCAGTGATCCATCATCAGATCATTCTTTTCAGCTTTTTTTTCTGATGACGGAATACTGTGTTGATCCAAAACATTGATAAAAAATAAGCACACAATCAAATCCAGAAGCAGATTAATTATTTGATGTAGTTTAATTTACCATTTGTCAATTTACCTCATATTCTTTTAATTCTTTAATCCCCCTATTTGTTTGTTTAACCTTACTGCATTATAAATTTGATATATGTTTGTAAAGATATGTACACCCAATATAAACTATCACAATATAAAAAATCAATATCCTTCAGGACAAAATAAAACAGAAACAGAAAATAATTATGCTCACCTTATGCACTTCTTCTCAGCTATTTGCTTTTGGAAGCCATGAAAACTGCCATAGTCAAAAGCTTGCCTGAGGAAAAGAACCAGAAATTCAAACATGGTACGTGTTAAAAACGAAAATTTTCACAACCAAGTGAAAGAATTCTAATACAGAATTTTAAAATCTTTGGCTTAAAAATAAACCCATATAATTTAAGTTTCAACAATGTGCAGATAAGGAATTTACATTACCAGAGCTTGTTAGGTGTCTGTTTCCTCTGCAACCCACAATCTTTTTTACATTGTTTGTTTTACTTAAAGGCCATTTAGTATTCTGCTTGATTATTGCCTCTGCAAGGACATCAGGAAAAGCAAAAAGAATCTTCGACATGTTTTTTTTTAAAAGGTTATGTGTGAATGAAGTTTCTGTTTTTAAAGCTTAAATAACTCCTATATTGTGCATCTAAAAATTCTAAATAGAAAATTGAGTATCTTGCTGATATTTAGTTATTATTTTTTGTTTAATTATAACCACTATTTTGATTTAGATTATTTATTTTATTGTAATTTACTATTTTAATATAAAAATTATTTTATAAATTTAAATTGTGTATAAAATAAAAATTTGATAGTATTTTCAACTGAAAGTTAAGAATAGAGGGGTATCCATTCAAAAGGCAAAACAATTTTGTGGATGATATAAACTCTTCCATAAAAAAAACCTACTATTTTTTAAAAAATTTGATAAATAATATATATCCATGAGAATATGGTTAATGTTGTCTCTCATCACCTGACCGTCATATATATGGTAGTCACACAAATGCTTAGTGGAAAGAACTATTAATCAAAGGATTGTAGTTCAATTGATTGAGCACAATTGGTGAGCGTGATGGTATGTTCCTTGAGTACACCATCCACCAAGGTTCAAATCCTCGGAAAGATTGTGCCTCTAACATTCTTCCATTAGAAAAACATCATCCTTAATCTTTTGTTTTTCAATAAATACAAAATTGATTATCTTTTTATAAACTGATAAATAAATATTTATTAATTTAGCAAACAAATTTCAAATTATATGAACAAATTGTTAAGAAACGAGACACCTAATGAGATCTCCAAAACTTCACATTTAATTATAAATTTTATTTTTACTTTTTTATTATATCATACTCAATGTGATCTTAATTTATATCTTTGTTTTTTTACAAATATTCGGACCTTTTCAAAATATATAAATACAAGTATAATCTTAATTTACATAAAACACAATCCGAATAATAAAAAATAAATGAAATTATGGTCAAAAGTTCAGATTAATCTAAAAATATTTTAGTTCATATCTGTCTGTTTTGCAAAAGTTAAGGTTGCCAATTCACTTTTTTTCTCTTTTTTGTCTTGGTGAGTGGAGTATGTAAGATTCTCCACTTGGAAACTTTACCCTACTTTTACTTTCTTTAAAGGCCGTGTATTATTCTTTTAATTGCAGAGTTTGAGGAGCCTTTTATATTATTATCATTTTTTTATTATATAACTTTTGAATTACCTTAATGGTGGTACCTATCAAAACTATTTTTATTTTTTATTTGTATCATGTTAAGCACTGTATTCGTGTATGGAAATTTGGGAAAGTGATTTCTGTTTTATTTGATTGATAGGTTGCTCTTAGGATGAAGTTTCTTAGTAATTATGAAAATTTTAGCGGTTAATATCATTTATAAATTTAACTCTTTTGTTTTATCTTATTTTACAAAATGTAGAATGATTAAATAAACGATTGTTAAAAAATAGTCATTCATAATGTTTAGTGAAATTTTATTTATTTGGGTGTATTGTTATTTAATTCACATGCTTGTGGATAGGTCACATGGGGACATCTTTTGAGAGAAGTTGAATGTAAGATTTTTAATGTCTTCTATTTCTAGTCTACACTATCTATTTGGGAGAGGGACTTTTAACGTAGATATGAATGGGTGAAAGATTCTATGCTATGTCATTAAGGAGTTTTATTGTGGAGTTGGTGGAGGAGGTTCACAAAGTGGCTCCTATCATTGATGTGTGAGGTGAGTGTGGTAGGTGTTTGGATCTCTAGGACATGCTACAAGACTTGGCATTTGATAACATATAAAGTGATGTTTAGGGTTCATCTTGTTCTCTTGGATGGGTAATAGAATCAACTTCCTACACTAATCTTGAGAGGAGAAGTGATGCAAAGCAGGGGTAGACACTCTCTCAATATGAAAATACCTATACATACTCACTCCATGGTTTCATTGGAGGCAGCAACTCAAACATTTTAGTACACCTTGTCACCATTTAGGACACAACCTAATGAGCATTCAAGGATGGGAAACACATCAATAGTGATAGACATTATGGAACAAGGGACAACAATGTTTCAATACTTTCCAACACATTTTGTGATTCATAAACCCTCTTGAACCAAACACTTATTTCCATCAATGCACCACACAACAATGGCTTGTACTCAACAATGCAAATGACCAATATTACAAACAAGGAAGAAAATAGAGTGAACATAAGGCTCTTGATTGTCATAGACTTGTTTCAACATAACATAAAGGTTCTCAAACTTTCAAGACTCAAACTTGTATAATACAACATTCCCAACTTATGGTTTCTTGTCACAAGGCACACACAAATCCAATCACTCAATCAACACAAGGAATGACTTGTCCATTGTATCCTTGGCCTGCAATAACTTTCAACAACATGGCATAACAACCATTATATCAAACTTCATAAGATAATGCAAGGAACTTATCAAATAATCATCATGGAGGGTTTTAGGACTGTCCCAATGAGGAAATGAAAACAAATTGTCATTAATAACTTTCACAAAACATATAATAAAGCCAATCGCTTTGGTGGAATTGAAGATAACATAGTTACATAAATTTCCTTTAGTTTTCATAAAGACCCTGATGCCCCTGCATCATATACCCAAGGGGAGGAAAAAAATCAAGTCCACTTGAGTGTAGGTCTTCTTTTCCTTCCTAGTCTTCCAATTCTTCTACACTATTGTCTTGATGTCTTCTTGGCTTTGTCTTTGTGTCTTCCACTTGTTTTCTCTAGGTTGTCTTCTCAACTCCTTCTTCTTTCTTCCTTGCAAGGTATTCCTCTTTTTCCATCCTCCTCTAGACTTGATCTCTTTCAAGATCCTGCTTCTTAATGACTTTTATCTCCTTTTCTAACAAACTTGCACATACATAGTCCAATGAAAGATCAAAAATAAAATATTGAGACCTTGAGGTATCCTCCTTGTCTCCTTGCACCATGCACTCCACTTCAACACCCAAGAAATCCTCCACGTGTGCTATTGTTGGCTTAGGACTGAACTTGTCCTCTAAGGGTCTCCTTTGATAAATATCATCTTCTAACACTTCCATCTCAGTTGTTAATTGCTCTTTAATTTCATACAAAAAGTAGTGTTCCTCTTTTCCCAAACCTGCCATCTCCTTCCAAAGGATGTGATTAATCTTTGTCTATGGACTGAATACTTCTTGTTGCACTCCAGAGCTACATTCATCATTGAAATTTTTAGTTTGTCCTATTGTTGCAAAAAAATTATCCTTCATATCCATTTCTTCCAATAATAAAGCATCCAATTCATCATGCATGTCATAAAAAACTGGTCTTTCTCTAAGAGAACAAAAAACATATTCTTTATTCATCAACCTTTCACTATGAAAAACATAATGCAATATGCATTCACCAAGTATCTCACCTTCCCCAGGATGACACAATATTCCATCTTCTTCACTTAGGATCTCTTCTTCATTTACTGTTATGCCTGCATTTACACACTCAAAGCTTTCGTTAATTTCAGAGCAATTAGACTTACTTGCCTCCACATCTCTTTCCTCGGATGGCTTGTCAAGTACTTTCAACAACCTTCTCAATCTGTTAACTTCCAATTGCTTCCTTCTCTTTTCCATCATTTTCTTAAGTGGCCACTTCACCTTCTTTCTCATTGGCCAATGCCAAACATTTTCTTGATATGCTTTCTCAAGACATTGTTTTAATACAAGCTCAACACATTTTTCAAACTTGTCCATTCTTCTATCAAACTCTGCAACTAGCCTTACCCTATTGTCTTTCATCTTGTCCTTTTTGAGGCCTTCTTTCTTATCTTGTTGTTGCATCTTCTTGTCTTCATGATAGCTCACCTAGGTTTTCTTCCCTTTTCCTCACTACCTGGTCTTTTGGCATCTGGGTTCTTCACTTCAATCTGTCAACAACAACACAAAAGTTCCCACCATTCTCCCACTTTTAGAATACCTTGCAAGAGCCAAAAGGAAAACATACCACTATAGAATCTACTAGGGCTAAGAGGTCCATAGAATTTGAACACCATCTAAATTTCTCTATACTCATGAGCTTTGACAAACAATTAAAACATTCATCACAATTTTTACTTTCTCTAATTACATCCTTCCATCTTCAACCACATCTCTAACAAAATGAAATTTCACATCTATGTTCTTGGTCCTATAATGTCATAAAATTGCACCCCTTTCAATTTCACATACATTCTTGTGTCCACTTTGGTGTCCACTCTCTTAGCACTTGTGTAGGCTCATTTTAGCCCCTGCATCAACCTTTCTCCCTCTCAAGATGCTCAAGACCCCTTTTTAGCAACTACCCTTGCATGCCAACTTTGCGCCAAACTTTGTGTTTTTCCCATTCTTGTCATTTTGTAGCATGATGTGTCTAGACACTAATGCGTCGTGCTAGAGTCCCATGACATTTTGATGTTCAAATGGCCATTTCTAAGTTCCTTGCCACTTTTCAACTACTTTTGTTGGTGGTAATGGCCTAAGACACCTTCTAATGGCTCAAGAACCTTCTTTTCCTTCCTATTCTCTCTTAAAAAGCTATCTATTCCATTCATTTGGGGCTTCTTCTTAGTCTTTCTCTCTTTGAGATACTCTCTTCTCTCTTGTTCTCTTGCTTTCTTAGCTCTCTACAAATTGCTACAATAGCACTCTCACATTCTTACAACACTCTTGGAAACTCTCTTGGCTCTTACAACTATCTTTCTCCCTCTTTGGCTTCCTTAAGCCTTGCAGGTGATATCTTGCTTATCTTGTATCTTTGAGCATCTTGGGATTTCTCACATCCCCTATCTATTGCATCTCTATTTTGTGATACAGGTTCTCCTCCTTGATTAGGGATTGCTTTTATCACTCGTACACTCATTTTATTTCTATTGATTATTCATCTCTATCTATTTGGTTGTTCGTGAAGGTGGGAACACCAAAATGGGGGTTTGACTTTGGAAAGGCCCTAAACAGCCCCAACATTTTCCCTTGATCTTATGTGTGAAGGTATTAAAGATATTTCTTTGCTAGAGGCTTCATTGCTTGCTCTACTATCAACACTTTCTTTTCCTTAGTTTTATCATTTACATTTAGTTCACTTTACTTTATTTCAGTTCTATTATTCTCTATTACTTTCCTACATCTTAGATTTCTTAGTAGCCAGGGTAGAAGTAGTTACTTTATGTTCTTTGCGACATTCTCAATTTTTAGTCCGTACGGGCCTCAGGGACTTCATCGTGCCGCGTTGTAGTTTGTACTTTATGCCTCCATCCTTTGGCTGAAAACTTACCAGTTTTTCCAAAAAACCACTATGACCTACTCATTTTGATTCTAAAACTCCCGCTCTGTTCCTTGAGGTAGTTTAGGGTATAGTTCGCTCCCAACAATTCTCTTGAGAATAAAAATACTCATAAGCAACGAACCCCCCCTTCTCTATAGGTCCTTATTGAAATGTTGGGTTCTTTGCAAAAAAAATGTAATTTGACTCTCATAATAAAGTGTAACCATGCCTTGATTCAACCCAACATTTTAACACTATCTTTTCAACCGAATCACTCCTTTATAGAAATTATTTTTCTCCATATAATTTTCCTTAGTAGTGGATAAAGTGACCACAACTTGTCACTTTTTAATCCAACTTATAGCACCATCATTTAAAATAAATAAATATACATTGATGGATATTTTTACACCGAAGGCGTTCCCTCAATGAAGTTTTCCAATCCATTTTCTCTATACATGGTTAAAACAGGATGCAAGACCATCTAGAATAGATCTTCACCGTTCATTATTTCTTGTCATTTTTCCTTCTGCCTTGTTCGCACATTTACTATGGGTGGGAGTTGGTGTACCCTGTGTGTTGCAACTACCTTTTCCTTCTTAGATACATTTACTCTAGATGGGAGTTGGTCAAAAATATTTACCTTGTTGATGAAGTTTGATTGTTGACAGAAACAAATCATTGAGAACATTTTGCACAATCTTGAGGTAAGCCATTTTTCCTGGTTTGAATTATTTGCGATTCTTTTTTGTTTTGTCTCTATTTCAAAAGTTGCACATTGTTAGAAAATATCAACTGACCTTTTAATCTAAAACAATTGTTTTGTGAGCTTTTGTAGATTGCATTTGGTTTACTTTGTTTTAACAAAATAACTCATTCATTAGGGCTCGCTCACAAATAGAGAGAAATTGTCAAGAATCTTCAGGTACATCACTTTCCTTCATTTCAATCACCTTCTTTGGGGTCTTGTAGACAACATGATCATTTATTTCTATGTTTTTTTTATCTGTAAAGTTGTTATGGGTAATTGTTTGTTGGCAGCCGCTGCAGTCCTTTGTACACCATTTTTCTGTATGTTGAAAATGTTGTCTGTACAGGGATAAGGTTGTAATTTAAAGGATTATTCTCGCCACCCCTTCTTTGTGACTGGTTTGCTTCTCAGCCTGCATCGAATAACGTGAAGCACTTTAAACCAGGCTTTCATTAGAAGGAAAGAAAGGAGGGACGGAGGAGTCTTGTCATCTCCTCTAAACTAGGGACAGGGCTAAAATAGGCGGGGAAGTGGGAAATGCACTATAATTAGCTATGGAGCAATGAAGAGGGGAGTGGCTGCACATGACATCTGACATGGGTTTTTATATTTATCTCTTTTCATCTTTTCCTCTGACTGCCCTTGCAATTTCTGAAAGTAGGCTATATATAATATAGGTAGAGCGGTACAATTTTAGGGCATTTCTTTTATATATAAATTTCCACAGTATACATTCAAGTGAGGAGGGGAAATTTTAGGGACGAAAATAGGGATGCTTGGTAGATAATTAATTACCGTGTCTCTTCATCTCTTGACTATAACATAGATTATCCTATGAAAACTCTCTATAACAATGACGCATAATTATCCTGTGAAAATTTCTCTGCGATGACACTAAAATTCATGCCTAGATGAGCCATGAAATACTCGCAGGGCTTACTAGTGTTTTGGGTTAAAATAATTAGGGTTTATTGGTATTCCATACATTAGGGGCACACGGGTTTCTACCCAAGACACCCACTTTATAATCGTGGGCTCTATTTGATACTCCCATAATACCTCCCTCTTATCTTCTCTAGATGTTGCTTATGCCACATACCCTCTTTCTGAAGTTGCACCTCTTTCTGGTATATTGCTAGAATTTTTCTCATGCCTTAACTTCTGATCAAAATTTTGATTATTTGCAACTACCATATCTATAAACAGCTTCACATTGTGTTGCAACTTTGGCTTAGCTGTTTGGTATTTGGCAACCTTCTTTCTTTCCTCTTGCATATGATTGAGTACTAGTGCTCCAATCTTGTTGAAATGCACATAAAGTTGTCATGAAGGAATTTACACTATAAATGGTTTTGTTATTCAAACTCCTCATCATTTAAAACAAATCAACACTCCCTATTCATTTAGCTTTTGATCAATGTATTAGGGAATGTTGAGGCCAATGACCCAAGATGGGACCATCACATTTATTTGTTCGAAATATTTTATTAATTCCTCATACTTTCACAAGCCTACTATCTTCTAGCCCTGCCTCACTAACATTTAAAACAAATCAAATTATGAGATATCCATCTACGAGCTTACTGCATTAAAATATGACTAGTTACCTTCTAGAGTGTCCATTTCATACATCCTCCATTTTGTAGCATAGATGGGCTTTGTTTATACTATTTTCCTTGTATTCTCTACAAGTTAATCCTTTTAGTTTTTGTCGGTGCTAATAACTCTGTATAAAGACATGTTTTCCCATTTCAATCAGCATGTTTAAAGAAACTTCCTTTTGAATAATATTATATTCAATCCAGTATTCATGTTGATTACCAAGCTATTATGTTCTCCTTGGATGTGCTTCTGATCCTATAGAAAACTATGTTTGGTCAGTTTAACCACTATCTATAAAGAAATCCCTCATTCTCAAACATTTTACTTAACCCATCTTTCATGTTGATTACCAACATTTACCGCTTATTTGATGCATGATGTTAGCATTTCCTCAATTTAGTATTTTAAATCTTCTGAATTTGAATTTCAACAGTCTATCAACATGTATAATCACTCTGTGAATGCATAGAGTAGTATCATGTACAGTTTATGATATAAATTGTTTTATTTCATTTGCATCTCATAAATCAACTTTTAAGTTATATGTCTTTTACTACTGCCTTCCATGTGATTGCCATTATTTATGTGAAATATTTTATGGGAATCTCTACACGGGTAGATCAGTTTTGTTGTGTTTTATTTCATTATTACAGTTCTGTTGTTATCTACTAAATCAATTGCATTAATTTAATGTTCATTGAACGTAGTATAAATTTTTGGTTAACTTTCTTTTCCTTCTTCTTGAGTCTATTTTGCTGATAGTTTTCCTCACAACATTATTTACTATTGAATGTATAGCAGCTGCTGTTGAAGCCACAAATGCAATGGTTTCCAGAGCTATTTTCACCATGTCTATAGTATAGATCAAATCATCTTCATTTGTTAATATTAATAAATTGTTCTTTACAAAGCTTATGAATTCTACAGTTAATATTTCCTCGCATTTTTCTGCCATTTTCTTGGTTATTGTCCTTTGCAAAAGTACCAATTATACTGGTTCTTGTACTTTACAGACAAAATGTCATAAAGCCAAGGGATTGAATGTTACTTAATACGTTGTTCTTTACAAAGCTTATGAATTATACAATGAGAATTTCCTCACAATTTTCTACCATTATATTGATTATTGTACTTTGCAAAAATACCTTGTGCTACTTTTAGATTATGAATTGTAGTTCAAAATCATATTTTGTTAGTTAAAATGATATGTGACACCAAAATATATGTGCATAAATTCATTTATTTAAAAAAATTTGACACTTCACATTTTACAATTTCTATCTTTCAAATAGAATACCATAAACTAAAATATTGATCTCCACAAATCTTCAGCGTACCCATTGCACACGAAGGTATGATTGCTAGTTCTATTAGCATCTCTAATCCTATTTAAGTCCACATTATTGTGGATATCTAAAGAATGTACCTCTCTTGTAAAATTACCATGATAACACAAGGAATAATTTGAGGTAGCTTTCAAATATTTGAAGACTCTTTTCAATACAACCCAATAAATCCATTTAGGATTATACATAAATCTGATGAGAATTACCACTACTTGGGAAATGTTTGGTCTATTATAGACCATGACATACATTAAAATTTTGACTACACTCTAATAAGGCACCCTTCTCTCATCTTCCATCTCTAAAGGAGAAGTAGGATATTGTGTAACAAATAAATTTCCCCCCAAATTAACAGGGACACACAATGATCTAGAATAATGCATGTTAATCCTATACAATATTGAATTCACATACTTATTCTAGGCAAGACATATATTTTGTTTGCTATGTCTCTCATTATCTCCATACCAAGAATGTGGTTAGCTACACTAAGTATTTCATTTCAAATATAGCTACAAGTTGAGACTTTAGTTTTTAAATTAATTCCTTCCCTTTTCCAATGAACAATATATCATTAACATATAATTCAATAATTAAAAAATAATCACCATCAAATTTATATTAAAAATAATGATCCAATTTAGAATGCTCAAATCCCCAACTCAACACAATTGTATCAAATTTCTAGTGTTGTGTGCTAGGAGATTACTTGAGGCCATACAAAAAATTCTTTAATTTACAAATCAAATATTCTTTTACCTTTCACTATGAAGTGATTTGGTTGTGACATGTAAATTTCTTCCTCCAAATCACCATGAAGGAAATCAATCTACACATCTATTTTTTCAATCTCTAGATCATAAGGTGTAGTAATTGAAAGAAAGAATCTAATGGACAACATTTTTGCATCAAGAGAAAATATATCACTCTAATCTACCCCCTCAACCTAGAAGTAACCTTTTGCAACCAACGATGCCTTGAAATTTTCAACATTACCATCATAACCCAATTTCTTCTTGAATAACCATATACAACCAACTATCTTGCATCCTTTAGGTAAAGGTACCAAGTCTTGTGTATAATTTCTTTCAAGCTCCACTATTTCTTCATCCATGGCTCTTTTCTAAGACTCTACATCATGCATACCTAAAGCATCTTGTATAGTTCTAGGTTCATCAATGTTAGTATTTAAATCAAAGATGCATCTCCAATCACTATAGGAATACCTTTTTGGTGATTGTTTATTCTTAGTTGACCTTCAAACAAGTTGAGTTAGAGGTTCTTGGTCTCTTCTTCCAAAGATTTAGAGCTCAAAGAGCTCTCCTCAACTTCTACTCTCATTTTGGATCTCAACTAAACTTGCTTTGAAATTTAAGAAGTTGAGCCAATTCTTTCTTTTTTCTTTGTTCTAGTTAGAATACAACATGAGAGTACTTAATCTCTCTGGAAATTAAAATTCTATTGTATAATACCTTTCCTATAATAAGATCCCAAATCTTATATTCTTTAACACCATAAATATAACTAATAAAAAATACATTTGATAGCCTTGTTCTCCAATTTAGTATGTTTCTCCCTTGTGTTAAGTTAGGTGACATTAACCTTGCAAATCTATGTCATTTTTTATGTCTCCATGTTTCTTGGAAAGTGTCGTAGGGGACACAAGAGAAATTAATTTAATATTGGAATTATATTGTAACTATATTTTCAAGAGGAAATTAAATTTTGGAAGAGGTTACACACCACTAGAGGAAAAGCAATACCTCCTAGGCATATACATTGGGAAATTAAAGGGTCTTGATTGGGGCACCCAAGTTTGGAGGGAAAAAAGTGTCCATTGGTGTTCCATCTAGAAGTTGAACAATCAATGGAGCATCCTAAATGTAAGAAGATGAAGAGGTAATGGGTTAGGTGCCCATGTTGGAGCCTTGTGCATTTTAATTAATATTTTATCATTACTCTTTGTATTCCAAGAAAGGGGCATGGGTTTTTGAAAGTGGTTTTGGCACCTCTTGTTTTGGTTTACCATTGTGATTTTTCCTCCCACAAGTTCTATATATTGGAGCCATGAGATGGTAGTTTCATGTTGTGTTATTTGTAGGTGTATGGAAGCATTTGGGTTGTTAGAGATCAACAAGGAAGTGTATTACGGTGTATCTCTCTTGTGAAGATCAATAATATACTTTCCCTCTTTTCTTGTGTGGAGTTTTCTTCCTAAAAGGGTTTCTCCACGTAAATTTGGTGTCATGTTTTGTTTGCTGATTTTTCTATTGTGGTGAATGTGCAATCACATACATATAATCTGATTTGGTAATTTTATTTTCAGATTTGAATTTACATACATAAGTTAATATTGTAGCTTAGTTTCACCTTGTTTTCAACATTTGGAATTAGAGGTATCTATTTTATTTAGAAGGGGGCACCTTTTTCTTAAGTATTGAAGGTTTTTTGGATGAGTGGGATCTTTTTTTGTGCGGTATATTGCAAATTTATGAAAAGGATTATATACCATGGCTTGTACATCTTGTCAAGATATTGATAAGTTTAATGGAATGAGCTACGAGATGTGGAAATTAAGAATGGAGGACCTCCTTGAAGAGAGATATTAAAGGTTGTCGGTTTCACAAGAGATTAAACCAACTGCAATGTCTAATGAAGATTGGAAAAATTAGACAAGAAGGCATGAGGAACCATTCAATTGTGTCTTACAGGTTTTTTCATTTTGAATGTCTCCACCAAAGACACCACCTATAAGTTGTGGAAAAGGATAGGTGATATATATCAAACTAAAAGTTTTTCTAACAATTTATATCTGAAAAGACATTTATATTCTTTAAAAATGAAAGATGGTGACTCTATACTAGATCATTTAAATGCTTTTGATCTAATTATAAGTAATATTGCATTAGTAGATGTTAAAATAGAAAATGAAGATAAATGTATCGTGTTTCTTTTTTCTTTGCCCGAATCTTGAGAAAATCCAATTATTGCCATAAGTAGTAGTAATGTAGAACTAAAGATGGAAACCATAATTTCCATTTAAGAGGAGATGAGGAGAAATTCCATGAATGTTGGCTCCCAGGATGCCTTACATGTGCATGATAGGTCCAAACTGAAAGGACCTAAAGGGAACAATAAGAGGGATAAGTCTAAAGGACATTCTAAAAAACTTAGAAAGAGTAAAGTGTTGGAATTATGGTAAAAGAGGGCATGTGAAGGAGTGTAAGAATAATAAAAATGATTTTGATTCCTTCATGGAAAAGTCCTTTGATGATGATTTTGATGCTTTGTTTATTTTAGCTAACACTATTAGTGATGATGCTTGGCTTATTGATTCAGGTTACTCCTACCATATGACTCCTCACAAGGAGTTATTTACTAAAAAATTATATGATGGGGGAGATGTTTTTCTTGGTGATAAAAACACAAAAGGATAGTTGGTAAGGGAAAGGGAAAGTTGTGTTTCAGTGATGGGAGGATTAAAACTCTTGATAATGTTTTGCATATTCTAGGAATTGCAAGAATTGCTTTCACTACATCCAAGTTGAATGATTCTAGAATACATGTGGCATTCAAAAAGTTTGGTTGTTGGTTGGTAAGAGGGATTTTGGTGATAGCTAAAGGATCTTAGATAGGGACCTTTTTTAGGCTAAATGCCTCTACTTTATGTAACTCTTCCAATGTAGCTAACACTGAAAATGCATGTATGCTGTGCCACTATAGATTGGGTCACATAGGTGAAAAAGGACTTAAGACTATTCCAAACAAAAAGTTGGTTGATGGTATTTCTGATTATTCTATTAGTAAAAATGATTTTTGTGAACATTGTGTGTTTGGTAAACAAAATAGGGGAAGACAAAGAGGTAGAATATTTTCTTTTATAGAATCCATTTAGAGGAAGAGGAAGATCCCAATCTCCTTTCTCTTATGATATGTATGCTCCACAATTTACACCACAAGCTCCTAAATTCACTCCACAACATTCTAGGCCAACTACTTATTATTTTGATAGAAGTAGAAATACAAGATGAATGGATAACAATAATAATTTGATAAAAGCTAATGAATTTAAAGAAAATTTATTCCAAAAACTTGTTTGGAAAGAATTTAAATGGGATAGTGAACCTACTTTCAATGAAGAAGAATTATGTGAAGCATTTGATGTCAGATGTAATAACCAACCCATTGTTATTTCAATAATTTTGATTTTTTTAAGTTGACCCTCCAAAAAGTAGAATATGGTACTACCAGAACAACCTTGACAAAAGGCTTATAAAAGAAGAACCTAAGATAGTACAAATAGAAGAAGATTATTTTCAATCTAAATCTTAGTTATTCCATGCTCTAAATCAATCCAACCACAAATTAATAATGTTTAGTTTTCCACTTCCTAAGCCATAGCTGAAGCTTGGAAATATTGCAACTTTAATCCATGAGAGGTATACATAGTTTATTTCTATAAAAATTAATAGAAAATTTTATGATGCACATATATATACTAGTGCTTCATTATCATTTTGTAAGTTTTCAATATTAGGGAATTGAGAACAATTAAAATAAAATTGTAAGTACAAAAGCATGGATGTTCAAGGCCAAGTCTTCACCTACAATAAATATAAGCATCAAGAAACAATCACTATAGAAGGAGACATTTTTAAATGTTATTTTTTTGAGTTTAACAAGGCACATGTTGATATATTTCTAGGAAGTGATTTCATAGATAATTATTTTTCTTATGGAAGTACAAATAAACATGTCTTATTTACTCTAAATGGAGAAAGGGTTAAGGTCTTGAGACTTGTATATGCCTCTGAAAAAATCCTTTTACTATGATTGTCTAATCTAACAATATTTTATAATTTCTTGAGCTAAAGGAAAAAGGAGAAGAAATATGTGTTGGAGTAATTAGGACATCACTTGATAGTTAATCATTAATTAATTATTAGGTCCTTTATTAATTTAATTACTTAAGCTAAACTTATGAGTGTTTTTTATTGTTAGATTGAACTATTTATAGGTTGAGTTGTCTTATTGCATGAGATGATGACACTTGACACAATCTAATCAAATCTTCATCTAGGATTTTCTTTTTTCTTTTTTGTTACAAGGTGTAGAGATCCAAATTTGGACACTTAATTTATCCAAATTTATCAATTTTCATCTAAACATCCTCTTATTTGCATTAATTAAGTAATATTACTATTATTTAATTAATATCCTTAATTCTGCCAGATCACTAAAGTATTTAATATTAATAATTAAATACCCTACCCTCCTTAATCCCTATATTAATTCCTCACATGTCATTTTCATCTAATCCTAATCCATATTCTAATGTATTCGTTAAGGATGTGAACATGCCTAATCCTTGATTAGGATGTGTCACATCCTCCAAATTTTTCAAATTGGCTTCTAATCCTCATTAACCCCTAATTATCCTCTAATTATTGATTAGTTAAGCCTAATCAGTACCTTAGTCAACTCTTCCCATCCCCCAAGGAAATTTTTAATTCCTTTTTATTCATCCAAGGCTCCTCTCTTCCCCATGTGAATTTTAATTCACTTTTATTCCTCCTAGAATCCCATTTTCCCATGCATCTTCTAGAATTTTTGACTTATCACATCAAGTCACATGTGAAAAACTCCCACCTTTTGGAGACCCTCTCTTATCGACTAGATTCTGCCAAGCACGTGAATTTTTAATTCACATTTATTCCTCCAGGAATTTTCTCATCTCCCAATGTACTTCCAAGGTACACGTCCTTCCTCCACATCACTTACACATCATCTCACCCTTAGCCACTTCACATTCCACATGTCAAAATGTGAGGGCTTGTGAGTCCTCAACTCACTTTAGCCCTTCATCTTGGCCTTGTTGGATAAATCTCAACCATTGAATTCTCTAGAGAATTCAACTTTCTCAATAAATGCCCCCTCCTCTAAGACATTTCAAAACACTTAATCATTTTGCAACTAAATGTTGTCATTTTGTGCACTCATCTAGCCATCCAATTTATCTATTTGCATTTGCATCCAATCATATAGTTAAATTTTGCATTTAGCCACATCTAGAGTCATCCAAGGAGCATACAGAGTAATCCAAAATCAAGGGCCAACCAAGGAGTTTCAGTTGCAAAAGGGAAAGTATAACCACTTGCAATCATTTTACACTTTTTCTCTTTGCATTAACGAATTCCTTAAGTTAATCTTGAGGTATTTCTTTGTGTTTTTCCATTGCACTTTAGTCATTTAGAATAGGTAAAACACTTGGATATCACATAAGGATTCTCATCCATTGTAATCATTCATTCAGATTAATTCATTGCACAATCAATTGATTTTCTAGATCAATCTCTCTCAAGGTTTCCGAACACTCGTCAATGACTTTTTCTCTTTAGATGTGATAGGTGTTTTGGTTGCAGGTGATTTATAGGAGTTGTGAGGTTCAATCATCAACTCCAACAATATGTTCATAAGATCCATAAACTTTTCAAATTAAGATCAATACAAATGATTGTGCCTACCATCCTAAAAAGGATGGAAAATGATGAGAATACTCAAGACGAATTGAAGTCTCAAGTAGCTCAATTGACAACATGTGTGAATAATATGATATGACCCATTGATGTTGTTGCTTTTGAGCTAGTTTTGTAGGCTACATTGAAAGGAGAAGTCCTACATCCCAACCTTGAAGGGTGGGTCATTGCTATTAAGGGACATGGGAAGATGAATTACAAGCTAGCTAGCAAAATTTTGAGAAAAGAAATAAAAGCTTATCACTACAATAGTGACGAAGCTAGTTTGGCCCACCAAATGGAGGTGGAAATTGATGCGGATTTGATGGTATGGGATGATTGCATCCCAATTTTGTAGAAAATAAAGGCCACTTCTTCAGATGACTTGTTGAAGGTGGATATAATAGAAGAAGAGGACCAAGATAATCCAAAAGAATGGCTAAAAGCAACACAACTAAGGGTAAAAACCTTGAATAAATGCAAACATAATTGAGTAAGAACAAGAACCTAGCCAAACATGCTATGATGAAGATAGAAAATTTTGTAGAAAGATTGGGATGCACTTTTGTGTGAAACACCATCCCTAGTCACCTCTCCTAGCAAAATGGTCAGAGAAATAGAAGGATCTCTACAAGATCAAATTAGTTTCAAAACCATTGACCAAGCTATGACTTGAAAAGCAGAGTTGTAGGCTTTCCAGGATGAGATAGCCAACTCCACCAAACTACAAGAGAAGTTAGACCACATTTTCACAAAGGGTCAAGTTACAATACCATTGGGGTCCTCTGATGGACATTATAAATGATGTCATCACCATTTTCTCTGATAATTTTCCTAGCAAGTATTAATCATAATTTTGATTTTTTGTTTATTTTGAATAAATTTTGCAATAAAACAATGCCTAGATGGTGAACTTCCAAACGAATGTGTGTTTTTAGTTAGACTTTAGTTCTAGGAGAGCTATTACGTTTAGTTAGAGTATGTCTGTAGATTAAATTTGGGCACCTAAGTTAAACTTTTAGTTAACTATCTTTCCAAATCTATGAATTTTAGGACACAAAAGTCTATTTATTTGGAACTTTTAGTCATTGTAAAGGATCAAATTTTTTGTGTTTGTAGCATGGAATTTCCTATTGAATCTTGTCAAACATATTTATAAAATCAAAGGATTATGCCTCGTTTGCATGCATATGGATCTTGATCTCTGACAATGGTATGATTGTTTTATCTATTTGAATTGAGTAAATCGATGAAATAAGTTGTGTTACTATGGTATTGAATAGAGTTTTTTCTCAAATCTGCACATGTTTGAGATCATGGTGATTTGATTTTATATGACTTCAAAATCTTGAGATTGATTAATTTCCTTTGAAAATTGAATTGGTGTTAATAACAATTGTGTGAATACTAGTTGCTTTAATACTAGTTATTGGATTTTGTCTAACCACTCAAAATTGATAAATGAAATAAATCTTACTGTTGTTCACATACTTTTAGTTTATATTTTTGAATTCTCTTTTAACCCTCAATCTTTTGATCTATTTTATGATATTTTAAACAGGTGAAAGAGCATATAAATAACATAGATCTGCTAAAGTAACGTACTAAAATGCAATTGGTTGTGATTTCCAAAAAAAAATTCTTTCTTTTTTCGTTGCATATCTTGAATGTATTTTCTAGAAAACCCAAACAATCCAGGGCCCTTGTTGAAACACGTTTACATCAACCACTTAACTATTCATCATAGTAAAGATCTAACTCAAAAGGAACATTGGAAGAGGGAATCCTCTACTTTTCAAGAGTAATAATTTTTTTTTTCTTAGGAAGTTGGTTGTGCTAAAACCACCATCAACAAGTAATGTATGCTCTTGTTTTACGCTTCTAGCAATTCAAAGAATACAAAGTTCGATTTTCAAAGTTTGTAAGTTCTTTTATATAATATTTAGAATCCATAACCATTCGACCTTCAACCTTTGTTATTATTTTCCATTTTGTCTAACTACGTGACATCTAAAATGTGTTAGTTCATACCTGGTAGCGATAATTGATTCCTTTGGATCATACCATAATCATTTATGTAAGGGTATAGTTGACTTAAGATAAAAAAAACCAAACAAAAAAAACAAAAAAATTGTAGATTGATCCTAAAGAAGAAGTTTTTCTATATAGAAGCAAATAAAGCTTAGGTTGTGAGAGTGTGCTATGTGGTGAAAACATACAAGTTGTACATTTGTTCTTGTATAAAGGTTAATCAAACAAAAGTGAGTCCTAAACGAAATTTTCACCATTACAGCTATTAAGCTTAAATTAAAAGCATTACATTAGTTAATTAGGGTTACTAATGGGTCATGGCCTAACCAATGTGAATGCCTACTTGTACTAGATCTGTAAATGGATTGCAGAAAGGACATGCAAAGACACAGACGAAACGCACAACAACACTCTCAAAGAATTATCCTTCACCATATTATTGGAAAGGACATTTTTCTCTGGTAGTTGTTGAATATAATTTGAAGAATAAAAGTGAAAAAGAAATTGCAGAAATAAAAGATTAAAAACAATCACAAAACAAGAACATAGATTTATCATGGTTCACCATCAATTTGATGGCTACGTCCACACTCAGGGATTATCTCATATTATTCTCAAGTTCTGAATTAATTACATTTAGCCAACAACTTCATTATATAAATCAGTCTCCAACAAATTAATGGAAAAATCCATTCGAAATAGACAACTTCTAAATTGGCCACACATGCCAATAGAAGTAATTACAAAAAAGAGAAAGCATTTTGAATTATGAAGCTCTACAGAATTCGAACTTCTCCCTCAGAACTACTTCTGTCAACATGTTAATTGGATTCAATTTTGTGTCAATTTTCGCCACCTACAACTTGCCTTCTTCAATACAATGGCGAATGAAGTGATATCACAGCTCTATGTGCTTTGTTCGATTATGAAAGGCTAAATTCTTTGACAAGTGAATAGCACTATTGCTATCACAAAAAAGAGTAACAATAGATTGTTGAAACCACAAATCACCTATCAATAGCTGCAACAAAATCATTTCTTTTGCCCCTTTAGAAAGAGCACTATATTCTGCTTCGTAGAAGAAAGTGCAACTACTTGTTACAACCGAGAAACCCAACTGATCGTTGCCCCAACAAAAGTGAATGCATAACCGGTGGTAGAATGCCTTTTATCTAGATCTCCAGCCATATTTGAATCAACGTAACCTTGTAGATGAATGTCCTTACCACCAAAACATAAACCACAATCAAAAGTACCTTTCAAATATCTGAATATCCACTGTACTGCCTGCCAATGTTGTTTACCCAGATTACTCATAAATCTGCTCACTACTGCCAGTGCCTGACCAATATCCGGACAAGTACAAGTCATTGCATACATTAAACTGCCAATTGTGGATAAGTATGGGACACGCTTCATGTACTCTTTTTCTTCTTCTATTTTTGGACACATAGCTGAGGATAACTTAAAATGATCAACCAAAGGAGTACTCACATATTTGACATTCTTTATATTGAACCTCTCTAAAATTTTAAAAATATATTTTTCTTAAGATAATTTAAGTTCTCTCTTTTTCCTATCCCCGATTATATTCATCCCAAGAATCCTCTTTGCTGCCCCTAAATCCTTCATGGCAAAGCTCTGATATAAATGTTGTTTTAACTCACAAACTATCCTCACACTATTGCCAACAACCAACATATCATCAACATAAAGTAATAAAATGACAAACTCACCATTTAGAAGCTTCTTGTAATAAACACATAGGTTTGAATCACAACGAATAAATTCTTGGTGAGTCATGAAGCTATCAAATTTTAAATACCATTGCCTGGGGGCTTGCTTGAGCCCATACAAACTCCACTTCAATCTGAAATATAAATGCTCTTGACCCAGTTTTGCAAAACATTTAGGCTGCTTCATGTATAATTCCTCTTCAACATCTCCATGAAAAAAAGTAGCTTTGACATCTAATTGCTCAAGTTCAAGATCCTAAATGGCTACCAAGCCTAACATTGCTCGAATAGTGATCATTCGCACAACTGGTGAAAATATTTCATTGTAATCAATGCCTTTTTCCTGAGCAAAACCTTTGACAACTAATCTGGCCCTGTAACATTGATGACCTCCCTCTTCCTCTTTCACACGATAAACCCATTTATTCTTTAGAGGTTTCCGATTTGTGGAAGTGGAACCAAATCCCAAGTGTCATTAGCATGCAGACTCTCTTTTTTCATTCATTGCCTCCATCCATTTAACTGAATTTGCATCTTTGCAAGCTAGTTTGAAAGTCGCCGGCTCTACCTCACCACAAAGCAACAATTCATAATTATAATCCTCTATTAAAAACAACTGAAAATCATCAAATTTATGTGGTGGTTTCCTCTTCCTTGTTGATTGCCTTAATTGAGAGTCACTGTCTGACTGTAGATTGCCTTGTTGCTCTACATTTTCCTGATTATTCTGTAAATGAAGACCACTGCCTTGTATTTCAATACTCCCCTGTTCTGACACATTTCCATCAGATGTCTGCCCTTGTATTCCCCTAATGCTTTGTTCGCTAACAACTCCCACTTGAGACTGTGAATTTAAAATTGGAGGCAATGATGGGTTATAGAGAGATTGTGTATGAAAGTGAGGGGGTTGCACATTAATTAAAGTCTACAAATTATATCCTAGTGGCTGCATGTGAATTACCAGGGGGTGCGCAAAGTGTTTGAAGAGGTGCAAATGTGTTTCTAAAGGCTGCGTTGGGTGCATGGAATTCCGCGCAAGTGATGGAGGCAACACAACATTTATTGAAGGCTGTGTATTTATCATTGAAGGCAACGAATTAGTTTGTGACTGTGCCTCACTTACAAGAGGCTATGTAGTAAACAGTGGAGGTGGCACATTGAACAAAGATGACGCTGTCAAAGGTTGTGAATTGTCTTGTGTAGGTTGCATAGTGATTGGAGGAGGCAGCATAGTAATTAAAGATGGCTGTGAATGAGCTATGGAAGGCTACGTACCATTTAAAACTTGTATTCTATGTGTAGAAGGCGTTGTTTGACTACATAAAGGCAGTGACTAAATTGGCATGGGCAGAGAAAGTTGTGTGCTAACAATTGACTGTGAATTAGCTGGTAAAGGCAATGAATTTACTAACTGAGACTGTGAATTGACATTGATAGGTTGTGAACAAACAGGGGTGCTTGTGTTTGAAGAAAGAATTAAAGGCTAGGAGAATGTAACAAAAGTTTTCTTAACACAATCATTTTCAAATAAATCAACTTCAAAAAATTCATTAGAAGATTTATCTAGAGGCTGCAAACCTGAGAATTTTTCCTCATTGAAGACAACATCCCGATTGCGCACAATATTTTTTGCAATGGGATCCCACAGCCTAAAACCAAATTGATCTTCTCCATAGCCTAGAAAAATGCACCTTTTCGATTTGAAATCGAGCTTCGTTCGTTGTTCTTTAGGAATATGCACGAATGCTTCACAGCCAAACACCCGCAAATGATGATATGAAATTCTCTTCCCAAGCCATCTCTCCTCAGGAATGTCAAAATCCAAATGAGATGATGGGGTACAGTTGATCAAATATACTACAGTGTTGCACGCCTTTGCCCAAAACTATTTTCCCAACCTGACATTGGAGAGTATACATCGAGCTCTCTCTAAAATTGTCCAATTCAACTGCTCAGATGCTCCATTTTTCTGAGGGGTGAATAGGACCACCTTGATTCTACGAATGCCATTGTCTGCAGAGAAATTATCAAACTTCGAGGAACAAAAATCTCCTCCATTGTCAGTTTTCAGACATTTAATCTTATGCCCTATTTGATTTTCAACAAGACCCTTGAAAATTTTAAACTTCGAAAAAACTTCTAATTTTTTATTCAACATGTAAATCCAAACTTTCTAAGTATAATCATCAAGAAATGTGACAAAGTAATTGGAACCACCAAATGAAGTTACCTCTGTAGGACCAAAAACGTCTGAATGAACGAGTTCCAAAGGAGTGGTTTTTTGATCATGGCCTGTCGTCAAGAAGCTGGCCCAACTTTGTTTGCCATAAAGACAATGTTCGCAAAATTGCAAATCCACCGAGTGCAAGTTGAGAAGCTGATCTCGTTGAAGCATTACTTCAAGCCCTTTCCTACTCATGTGATCGAGCCTTCTATGCTAAATTTTTGAATTGTTGTCCATGACTGTCATGGTAGCTCCCACTTTACCATGGCATTTTAAAATATAAAGATTACCCAACTTCTTTCCTTTTGCAATCACTAATACCCCTTTTGTTACTTGCCAATTTTCTAAAGAGAATTTAACATCACACCTAGAAGCAATTAATTGACTGACATAAATTAAATTTCTTTTCAACAAAAGAACATATCTGACATCCTTTAAAATCCATTGACTGTCATTTTTTAAATTTAAAACTATATCACCCTTACCAACAATTTCACACTCCTTATTGTCACCAAGAAAAACCTTACCGAAAACACCTTCTTTGAAATTTGTGAAAGCTTGCTTGCATGAAGTAGCATGGAAAGAAGCTCCGGAATCAAGTACCCAAAAGTCTACAGTCATGTCTCTAGCAGCCAAAATTAAAACTCCATCGTCTTTTTCAGCTGCAGTGTTTGCTTGATTTTTTATGATTGAATCCTGTGCCTTCTTATAATTCCAACAATTTTTCTTTGTGTGGCCTGGCTTGCCACAAAACCAACAGGCACCCATTTTTCCTCTTGACTGCAATCTGGATTTTGATCTCCTTCAATTATTATATTTGCCTCTTTCTTTACTTCTACCTCTATTCTCAATACTTACAACCGTTAATGCCTCACCAGAAGAAGACTCCTGATTTTTTCTCTGCATATCTTCACTCAGTAAAGTGGCTGCAACATCATCGAATTTTAGCTTGCTTTTGGCAGCCACCGAAGTGCTCACTGCCATCACAACACCTTCCTAGCTATTTGGTAAAGAACACAGTAATAAAATAGCTTTTATTTCATCTTCCAAATTTATGCCTACAAAAATCAGTTGGGTAACTAAAGTATTAAATTCATTCAAATGATTGGACATAATCCCTCCTTCTCGCATTTTTAAATTATACAATTTTTTCATAATAAATACCTTATTGGAAGCATATGCCATTTCATACATTGAAGACAATTTGTCCCACAACTCCTATGTTGTCTTCTCTGTAGAGACATTAAATAAAACATTGTTGAATAATGACAAGAAGATTGTAGCTCTTGCTTTTTTGTCCAACTTCTCCTATTCTTCATCTGATAGAGATCCTTTCCCTTTGGTTTTGCCAGCCAATGCATTCGAAAGATCTTGCTTGATGAGAAGGCATTCCATCTGCACTTTCCATAGGCTGAAATTTTGTCTTGCAAATTTTTCTATTTTCCACTTGTCTGCATCTTCCATGGCTGCAGAAGTTCTTCACAATTTCTTGCACCAAATTTCTCCAACCTGCTCTGATACCAATTGTTGAATATAATTTGCAGAATAAAAGTGAAATTTTTTTTGCAGAAATAAAAGATTAAAAACAATCACAAAACAAGAACACAGATTTATCGTGGTTCACCATCAATTTGATGGTTACGTCCACACTCAGGGATTATCTAATATTATTCTCAAGTTCTGAATTAATTACATTCAGCCAGCAGCTTCATTATATAAATCAATCTCCAATGAATTAATGGAAAAATCCATTCGAAATAAACAACTTCTAAATTGGCCACACATGTCAATAGAAGTAATTACAAAAAAGAGAAAGCATATCGAATTATGAAGACAACATACTAATTTGTAATAACTTCCAAGGCCCAAATTTTATACACAGCAGGTATCAAGTTATATGACTTTTGCATTCTACTCAGAAGTCTTTAGTGAAAGAAGTAAGATGGGCAGGCTGAAAGGCTTGCTGAATTGGAAAATTATAATAAGTGCTATGACCAATATTCAGTACTATAGGTGATGAATGAATAAAACAGAGCATCTTGCATGTTAGAAAAGAAGCCGGCTTTCCATGTCATTGTCCCCAAAGTTACAGCAAAATAGAACCAGTTGCTTAAATGGCCATATCAAAAAACCCTTCCACCAGCTGTGAATCTGGTTTTTTACATCCTTGTCCATTTTACCGTTTTCATCCTTGTGCTGTCCGAAAGCTTCATACATTTGTTTGGCAGTGATTGTCATTTCCCTGCAAACTTCTTCCTTTTGATCAAGGGCATCATCTCTTTGCCTAGCTAGTTGATTCATTTTCTTCAGTTCCTTATATATGGACAACTTGTATTGTTCAAATGAAGCTTCCAAATCTGCTTTTGCAGTTTCTGCAGCTTTTAGTCCTTGTCTTTCACACTGAAGCTCCAAAAGGGCCTTCTTAAGGTTCACATCTTTTCTGTTAATCGTGTCCATTTTCAAAATCAAAGCTTCAGTTAATTCGTTGGTAATACTTGCCTTTTCCCTCCAAGGTTCATTCCTTTGAAGCAGGGCATCATCTGCTCGCCTTTTGTATTCGTCCTTTTCCTTGATTACTTTATCTGCTAATATCTTCAAGTGGTTAAATGAAGCCTTCCAATACAGTTTTGCAGTTTCAGCTTCTCTCATTGATAGTATTTCAGATTCAAGCTCTAAAATAGCTTCTTCAAGGCTCTCCGCTTGTGCTTTAGGTTCTCTCATTGATACTATTTCAGGTTCAAGCTCCAAAATAGCTTCTTCAAGGCTCTCCGCTTGTGCTTTAGGATAAAGCTCTGGCAAAGGAACTGCTGTGGCCACTGATTCCCTGTCCTCAAAATGCATCTAGTCAAGAAGGGTGAATTGCAAAAAGGAAAGATTTAACATATCCAGAAACCACGGAAATCTACAAAGCAAAATAACAAACACAAAATATTGGAGTAATAGTTTTTTTTTTCTTACCTTTGGATGAACATGTAAGTCTTACAGTTCCCCAAGTTGAAAGTGTCACCAATGTTAGGCCCAGCTCCTCTTCTGTTAGTATATCCAGGATAATCTTCCATTTTCAATATAACTGACTCTTTCAAAACTAGTCCATAATTCTGTGCTTGTTCCACCAATTTCCACTCGTTGTAAGGGTAGTATTCTTTGTGAGCAACATGGACTTCTCCCATTGTGCTGAGCATTACCCTTGCATTCTTGAAGAACATCCCCACCAAATGGCGATGTTTCCTGCCCAACAAACATACTTTATCAACTATAGAACTTCTGATTTAGATTGTGACTACATCTTCTGTGCAGTCTTAAAGAAAAATCTCTCATTTTATATAGATAAATTCTAATAAGGTTGGAAAGGATTTAAAGTTTAAGAAACCAACTTGATAACTTTTTCATCAGTTTCCTTTCCAAAGAAACCTGCATGAGGGAAGTTGAAGACAATTCTATCAAACTTCCTCAAATTTATAATCGCTCTCTTATCCATTGTTTCTGCGTCAACACCATGAAATATCATTGCTCCAGCCTTCTTCAAAGTCTGAAGATTTGTTTTGCCTGATGTATACGAACTTTCCACCATCTCTGTATTGAAAAGACATACAAATCCATGATTGTAATAGGATAAACAAACATCACAGGGATTATGACGATTGTAAACCTACGACAACACTCAATGAAAACAGACAAAAACAAATTTTGGAGGAAAGCTTTTGTACCTCTACCGTCAAGAGAGGTGGGAACCATGTTTTTGGCAGAGCCAAATGCATTAGCTAAAGCTAAAGAAAATGAAAAATCTCCTTCCCCCACTAATAATATTTCATGTAAGTTGGAGTAATGCTTGATCCTCTTCTCAGAAGAGTGCTGCTTCATTAGACATTCTGAAACAGAAGTATCTGGATCATGTAAAGTCAAATCCATGTGCAGTACAAGAGGGAACACACAAAAGTCCAGCCAACCAGGCCCCTGTTAAAGTTGAAGTACAAATGGTATTATAAGGAAATGGTGAAAGAGGTCTATAAACTGAAAACTACTTAAGATCTCAAACTACACTGCTATTAAAGACTGAAATCCATGTCCTTAATGTTAGATGCTCTCAAATTCTTATTGTTGTTAACTGTGGGAAACCTATAAGAGTAAAATTAAAGTCCCAATTCTAAATATAAGTTCTTATTGATCTTCTAGATTCTGACGTTATTCCATTACCCAGCATACCCTGTTTATCACATGTTGATTAAATATTAAATAAATCTCTGAGCCCCAAGCCTTAGCCTTAAAAGCTGACAGCTTTTGCATTGTTCATGCCAATTTAAGTGCAATAAATATACCTTTTTTGAACGTGTTTAAAACTCTGTTAAAGAATGGATCTGAAGAGCAATGCCATTAATTGTTCCAGCCCTTCTCTGCCACTAAACATCCCAAATGAGTGATCAAATACTGTCATTTTTCTCATAGCTATTGTTATTATTTATTTGCAACAATACACAGAGCTTTAGTTCAATAACATTTCAGAAACTGAAACAGAAGGAACATGAAAACCATGTCACTAGTTCCAGCTTTTTCCTGGCTTCAGAGTAACCGAAATCAAAGAATACCTTATATTTTGAGATCTTGTCATCTTTAAACAAATCACATTAGTTGATGCTTTTGAGATCTTATCATCTTTAAATAAATCTACAATGAAGTCACTTCTTACCTAGTCCTAATGAAAAAAATAAGGTGAATGAAAGAAGCAATACTATTGTGGAAGTATACTTTTGAAATCCTCTTAACTAGAAAATGATTGAATTGTTAAAGAACTAATACTAGTAAAAGCAATATTTTATTCTTGTCATTAGCAATCTATGAAATTTATTGAAATAAGTGAATCAAGCAAATTATCCTTCATAGACTACTTTTCATATCTAGTTTAATCAGAGTTTGTATTAATAATATGGAACTAAGAAACTCTTAATTTTGTTTCCAATTGATTAGTTTTAGAATTCTCCTTGTAGAAAGTAAATTTGTTAATTATCACCTCAAATTTGAGGCTGTTCAATTTCAATGAGTTTGGACCAATTCTCATAATTTGTAACCATGGAGTGATTGGTGTAATTCTTATCCATAGATTTATTGGACTAAATCTTAGTCAGAGTCAATTCTCAATCACCACATGTCCATGGCAAAAGGGGACATTGTTCTCTAAAAATTATCACTTTATAAAAGGGAACTAAAACTAAGTTAAGTTAGACTATATGATTCTCACATCTTCTAAAGAAAAAGGTTGGAAAAATTCTCTCAATTGCCTCAAGAAGTCTTGGTGGGTTGGACCAATCAAGCATGCTATGTGTATGCACTAGAATACTCTTAAGTTTTTGACATAGTCACCTTTGAAATTCAAAACTAAAATTTGTTTGAGTTAGCTTTAAGTAGATCTTGTGCAGCTTATGAGTTTCTTGGGGGAGTATTCACTCGCGAATTCTAGAAATGAAGGATTGAGTAAGTTTGAGTTTTGAGAGTCCTCATTTCCATGAGATCCTTATGGAGCAAATTAACATGTAAATAAAATACATTAAAACTTGAGAATAGAAATAAGCATAGATGATCAATTATATCAGAAGCCAAGGTAAAGATAAAAACTACTATTAAATGTTAATTCAATTATTGGTATCGGATAATAGAAGATTCATTATGAATTTGGGCGTTAAAATAGTCCTGGTCAAGTGTTGGAACATAATAATCATACTATTTCCAAATAATCTGGAGTGCAGTTGATTAAACTCTATGAAAATTGAGCACATATAGTTATGACAGTAGATGGTAATAATAATAAGAAATAATAAAACACGATAAAAAAGTTGGCAAACTAGTGAAAGAAAAGGCTAAGGTAGTTGGTTTGGTGCACCCTAAACATATTATGGGAGTAGATACCAAAGTGAGGACAATTTGTAATACCAAGCAAGGTATGTGTTTTTTGGCATTACATTTTACTCCAATTAGTGAGCTTATGGTATTAGGTGATAAATCTACACTAAATTACTAAAGTAAAATAATGAATGTAATAACAGAAAAAGGATATGAAAATGATACGTAATGGTTATTTGAGTGGGGGAATCATGTCCCCAAGCTAGAAATCTACAAAACCATGATCTCATAAATCATAATAATGTAAAATAGATAGATCAATCCATCGTCAATATTAGTAATCAAAATAAAAATACATGAGAGGAAAACTTAAATGGTGAGAGAAATATAACAAATATAATGTCTCTTTCAAAAGTGAACAACTAATGCAAACAAATAGACATCAATATAATTGGTATGATAGGAAAGGAATATATTTGAGATGAGGAGAAATGAAAACAATTGATACAAGGTTGAATGACATGATTCAAGGTCTAACTTACTATGTTGCTAATAATCATGATTTTTTTTGGAAAACTGAATGAATTGTACTAGGATGCTTTGTTGCTAGGTGATTCAAATGTTTGATAAAATTCAAGACAACTTGGACTAGTGTGCAATGTTTCTAGGTGACCCCAACATATATTGGATAATTAGACATGCCTCATTGATTAGTCCCCAAGCCTATGCTTTAATTGGACAAGTGTGTTAGCTAATTACAAAATTTAGAGGGAAAATATATCCCCTCTCGTGTTTCCTAGAATAGGTTGAGAGGTAAGAACATTAAGATTTGAAGATTTCAAAATTTAGAATGTGAATTACCGTAAAAAAAATGGGCCAAAAATAATGAAAGTATGACAAAAGTGTTAAGGAGAAGTTTCAGAGAACATTTTAGAAACACTATTGCAAAGAGCAATAGTGGGACAAAATTTATATGATGTGGAAGAATATAACATCAAATAAAATCTATGGTTGAGAATAAGTTACAATTTTCATTGAAGATGGGAGAAAAGGCATGTAGAAAGTCTCAAACTTTTAAAAAATTAGAAATTTTAATATATAAATAAGAATTTTTTCCAAATGTAAAAAATATTTTTACTATTCACATTGGAAAACTAGATCATATGGGATATTTTTGAGTGAAAATTGTATGGATAAGGTGCCATTCACTTTGCAAATACCCATACATTTTTTAATTGTTTTAATTATTGTTGTCAATAAAATAATGTTTTATCTTGGAGGATCATGAAGAGGGTAGACTTGGACACCCCTCCTTTATGGCAAGAAAAAAATATTTATTATTATTTCAGATGTAATTGTAGTGTTATTTAAGTTCAAAGTTATATTTGGGAAGATATTAGAAATTAGGAAAAGAATGGGATGTGTATGAAGATCTTCTACAAATAGATCTTATGACAAATTTGGATAATCTTCCCATGGAGAGCTTGGGATTGAGATCTTAGTCAATTTGACCATTATGACAAAATATATGATGTTTATAACACATGAGTTGGGTGTAAGGTGCACAAAAGGAGTTACTATTCATGGTGGTTGACCAATTGTAAGTAGTGTGATTCTAGATGAAGGTGTATGCCTAGATTTGGATGAGTAACATTTGCCACTAGTCTGGCAATACTATTCATGGTATCTTGTATTCATATCTCCTATATACTCCAGTGCCCTGAGATGGTAATATAATGATATTATTTTATAAGTCATTTGTGCATTATTATGTTGTTGGAATTGAGAGATTAGTATATTATATTGATATGAATATTTTAATGATTAGTACAAGATTGAGTCTCTTTGAGTGTGGGATTTTTTCCTACAAGGGTTTCTCCATGTAAATACTTTGCTATGGTGTGCATTTTCTTTCATTGTTGATTTCCAATTAATATTATGATCTATCATTGTTAATTAATTTGGATGCATTAAAGAACACCATTTCTCATTGATTATTTCAACCTTTTTTTCAACAAAGATGCCATAGAGACATGAGTTTCACCCCACTAGGTTGGACTAGCATAGAGAGCACATTAAGTAGGGTATCCAACTTAGAGAGGTATGTTAACAGATTTATATTTTTTTCAGTTTTTGAGAAAATGGGACTTGCAGGATGTGGTGGCAGCCCTTGTGCATATGGGTGTCTAAAATACATGCATATGTCCAACAAACACATTAGTATTTGAAAAATGTGCTAGTGTCTAGAAGATGTGCTAGCATCTAAGAATAGAAAGGAAAATAAAGTAGAAATAGAAGAAAGGAATGAGAATGTATCTGTATATAGATGTGAATTTTTTTTGCTAGAAATGATTTTTTTTTGTATAGAAGTAAGAATTTTGACAAAGTTTTGTTTCAATTTTTGCAAGGTTTGTCTAAGCTACAAGAGAGACTAGGGAGTTGAATGCTCACCTGAGTTCACTCATAAGAGGAAAACCTGACATTAGTTGACATTGTGCATCTACAAGATGTTAGGCTATATTGGGTGTACTAGATTCTTGAGATGTGATATAATGAGTGCATGCTAATGGCATGTTGGAGAGCTAGGATGTAAAAAAAATTGTATTTTGTATGCTCATAAGGGATATTACAATTACCAAAGAGGCCCTTATTGTCTATGTCCCCAAAGAAAAGCACAGTGAAGGAAATTGGAAGTAGAAAAGGCCATGTATTGAAGATAATAATTCAATTGGAGTTGGTTCTTAGTAGATTATGGAGACTCTTCTTTCTTATTTGTTTCATTTTATCTCTAGTAGAATTCAAGAGGAGTTATTGGCTTTTTACTATATTCAGTAGGTTTTTTATAATTGTTACTATTGTGTCTCTATTAACTCTCCCAAAAAAACTAGTCTTATTATTTTCACACTTCACATTTTTGTTTAGTTGGCTGCATTGAAATTATTTTATCTTAAGAGAGGATAAATTAAATATCTTTTTATCATATAAAAAATAAGAGTGAAATATATTGCTTTCATTTACAACATTTATTGTTCTAAGAAACTTAGATGTGAGAATAAATTTTATTTTAATTAAAACATAAATGAAATTCTAGTTGAAAGAAGAATATTTGATAACTTTGAATAGTGGGTTTTTGTATTTTTTAAAGAAAGTATTGATCTTAAGTATTTATAAAAATATAATAAAAATTGATAAACTATATATAGTGATCTTCACACATGTAGACTAGAACTAACTTATGAAAAGATAAGACAAGGTCCTCTAATAAAATATAAAAAATAAAAAGTAAGAAAGGTTGAAGATGTTCTCTATGTTGTAAAATTTAATATGCCAAAATGACTGGTTAAATAGAACAAATAATTGCAAATAATCTATATATATATATACAAAATATCCATGAGACAAATTAAGATTGTCAAAGAACTTTAGAAATTCTTAAAATAAAATTATAATTATAATGTAAACAAATTTAACAATTTCAGAAATAGAATTCCAACTACAAAATGATACTATTGACTATTATTTTTAAAATAAAATATTTCTTAATATTACTATTGTGGGTTTATATGCTAAACATATTTTAAATGAGAGAACATAGAATTAAGGTTATACATACAACATATTTGTTTTTGTGCTCAAATTTATATTTATAAATTGACTTATTTTGCTTTTGTTGATAAAGAAACTAACCCAACTCCTTCATTAGCGTGAAAAAGGGTTTCAAACTCTAAACCCTAGTCAAAAGCTTCTTTTTTCCCTTAGTTAAATGGTCATAATAAATTTCTATCAACAAAACAATTGAAAAAAAATACTGACTTGAAATCCTCAAATATTATATATGTGATAATGTAGAGGAAACTAGTGCACACCTTCTCCTTCACCACCCCTTGCCTTCAAGATTTGGGGGAAGGTAATAGATAATCTAAAATCCCCTAGGTTATCCTATGTCTATTAGTCATTTTTGGCTAAATGAATTGCCCATTTAAGGGAAATGCTTTTATTTTCTCATGGAATTAGATGCCAGTCATGCTTGGCTTGGAGCATATAGCTTGAAAGGAAAGTGAGGATCTTAAAAAACCACTTCAAATAAAGAGAAAATTTGAATTATGTTCGAAGTTACATTGCAAAATTTTGTGAATTGTACTTTTTCCAATGAAAATTTTAGTATATTTGTTGTGGACAAAAATCAGTTTGACTCTAAAAGACCATAATCACTAATGAGTATACTAAGGGTATCTGTGGGACTGAATCTATTCATAAACATTAGAAACTAAACTTTGATAGTGCCAGCAAAGAATCCAAATCCAAAATAGGAGTTCATGGCTCTCTTATTACCTTTGGAGTTGGCTATATTGACCAAAATACTAACAATCTTGTTGAGGCAGAAGCTGTTTTCAAGGGTATATTAGACTCTTTTCATTTATCTTCCCATATAAAAAGCTGCTTTCAGGGGTAAATTAGGTTCTTCTCATTTATCTGCCCATGCTATTTATATGGGAGGAAACTCACATATCATTATCAATGGTTTGAAGAAAAGGACTTAAGTATTGGGTCTGGGCTATTAAGATTGAGGAAATGTGTGAGAATCTGATTAGATTCCTTTGATTGACTCCTTCCACTAGCCAACTTACAGACTGGCTGGCTAATTGGGTCTTTTGACGATGGATTTAAAAAAAACACAAATTCTTCATGGAGACCATATCAAAGAAGAGATGTCTAAATTAATAGACTTGATTCAAAATGATGTAGTTTAATGCAATTAGATTTCCACAATCCATAACTGAAATAATTAAGCTGCTTCTGGATTTGATTGTGTGCTTGTTTTTTTATCAATGTTTCAGATCACACGCAGTGATCCATCATCAGATAATTCCTTTCAGCTCTTTATTCTGATGATGGATCACTGTGTGTGATCTGAAACATTGATAAAAAAACAAGCACACAATCAAATCCAGAAACAGCTTAATTATTTGATGTAGTTTAATTTATCATTTGTCAATTTACCTCATATTCTTTTAATTCTTTTCCCCTGTTATTGTAAATTAACTCATCCTAATATATAATATATGTTTGTAAAGATATGTACAGCCAATATAAACTGTCACAATATAAGAAATCCATATCCTTCAAGGGAAAAAAAACAGAAACAGAAAATAATTCTGCTCACCTCATGCACTTCTTCTCAGCTACTTGCATTTGGAAGGCTTGAAAACCACCGAATTCAAAAGCTTGCCTGAGGAAAAGAAGCAGAGATTCAAACATGGTATGTGTTAAAAACGAAAATTTTCACAATACAGAGGTACAACCAAGTGAAAGAATTCTAATACAGAATTTAAGAATCTTTGGCTTAAAAATAAACCCATATAATTTAAGTTTCAACAATGTGTAGATAAGGAATTTACACTACCAGAGCTTGTTAGGTGTCTGTTTCCTCTGCAACCCACAACCTATTTTACATTGTTTTTTTAACTTAGTAATCTGCTTGATTATTGCCTCTGCGAAAAAGCAGAAAGAATCTTCAACATTAATTTTTTTAAAAAGGTTATGTGTGAGTGAAGTTTCTGTTTTTAAAGCTTAAATAACTCCTATATTGTGTATCTAAAAATTCTAAATAGAAAATTGAGTAACTTGTTATTATTTTTTATTTAATTATAACCATTACTTTGATTTAGATTATTTATTTTATTGTAATTTACTATTTTAATATAAAAAATATTTTATAAATTTAAGTTGTGTAGAAAATAAAAAAATGATAGTATTTTCAACTGAAAGTTAAGAATAGAGAGGTATCCATTCAGAAGGCAAAACAATTTTGTGGATGATATAAACTCTTTCATAAAAACACCTACCATTTTTAAAAAAAATTGATAAATAATATATATCCATGAGAATATGGTTAATGTTGTCTCTCATCACCTAACCGTCATATATATGGTAGTCACACAAATGCTTAGTGGAAAGAACTAGTAATCAAAGGATTGTAGTTGAATTGATTGAGCACAATTGGTGAGGGTGATGGTATGTTCCTTGAGTACACCATCCACCAAAGTTCAAATCCTCGGAAAGATTGTGCCTCTAACATTCTTCCATTAGAAAAACATCATCCTTAATCTTTTGTTTTTCAATAAATACAAAATTGATTATCTTTTTATAAACTGATGAATAAATATTTATTAATTTAACAAACAAATTTCAAATTATATGAACAAATTGTTAAGAAATGAGACACCTAATGAGATCTCCAAAACTTCACATTTAATTATAAATTTTATTTTTACTTTTTTATTATATCATACTCATACTCAATGTGATCTTAATTTATATCTTTGTTTTTTTACAAATATTCGGACCTTTTCAAAATATCTAAATACAAGTATAATCTTAATTTACATAAAACACAATCCGAATAATAAAAAATAAATGAAATTATGGTCAAAAGTTCAGATTAATCTAAAAATATTTTAGTTCATATCTGTCTGTTTTGCAAAAGTTAAGGTTGCCAATTCACTTTTTTTCTCTTTTTTGTCTTGGTGAGTGGAGTATGTAAGATTCTGCACTTGGAAACTTTACCCTACTTTTACTTTCTTTAAAGGCGGTGTATTATTCTTTTAATTGCAGAGTTTGAGGAGCCTTTTATATTATTATCATTTTTTTATTATATAACCTTTGAATTACCTTAATGGTGGTACCTATCAAAACTATTTTATTTTTTATTTGTATCATGTTAAGCACTGTATTCGTGTATGGAAATTTGGGAAAGTGATTTCTGTTTTATTTGATTGATAGGTTGCTCTTAGGATGAAGTTTCTTAGTAATTATGAAAATTTTAGTGGTTAATATCATTTATAAATTTAACTCTTTTGTTTTATCTTATTTTACAAAATGTAGAATGATTAAATAAATGATTGTTAAAAAATAGTCATTCATAATGTTTAGTGAAATTTTATTTATTTGGGTGTATTGTTATTTAATTCACATGCTTGTGGATAGGTCACATGGGGACATCTTTTGAGAGAAGTTGAATGTAAGATTTTTAATGTCATCTATTTCTAGTCTACACTATTTATTTGGGAGAGGGACTTTTAACGTAGATATGAATGGGTGAAAGATTCTATGCTATGTCATTAAGGAGTTTTATTGTGGAGTTGGTGGAGGAGGTTCACAAAGTGGCTCCTATCATTGATGTGTGAGGTGAGTGTGGTAGGTGTTTGGATCTCTAGGACATGCTACAAGACTTGGCATTTGATAACATATAAAGTGATGTTTAGGGTTCATCTTGTTCTCTTGGATGGGTAATAGAATCAACTTCCTACACTAATCTTGAGAGGAGAAGTGATGCAAAGCAGGGGTAGACACTCTCTCAATATGAAAATACCTATACATACTCACTCCATGGTTTCATTGGAGGCAGCAACTCAAACATTTTAGTACACCTTGTCACCATTTAGGACACAACCTAATGAGCATTCAAGGATGGGAAACACATCAATAGTGATAGACATTATGGAACAAGGGACAACAATGTTTCAATACTTTCCAACACATTTTGTGATTCATAAACCCTCTTGAACCAAACACTTATTTCCATCAATGCACCACACAACAATGGCTTGTACTCAACAATGCAAATGACCAATATTACAAACAAGGAAGAAAATAGAGTGAACATAAGGCTCTTGATTGTCATAGACTTGTTTCAACATAACATAAAGGTTCTCAAACTTTCAAGACTCAAACTTGTATAATACAACATTCCCAACTTATGGTTTCTTGTCACAAGGCACACACAAATCCAATCACTCAATCAACACAAGGAATGACTTGTCCATTGTATCCTTGGCCTGCAATAACTTTCAACAACATGGCATAAAAACCATTATATCAAACTTCATAAGATAATGCAAGGAACTTATCAAATAATCATCATGGAGGGTTTTAGGACTGTCCCAATGAGGAAATGAAAACAAATTGTCATTAATAACTTTCACAAAACATATAATAAAGCCAATCGCTTTGGTGGAATTGAAGATAACATAGTTACATAAATTTCCTTTAGTTTTCATAAAGACCCTGATGCCCCTGCATCATATACCCAAGGGGAGGAAAAAAATCAAGTCCACTTGAGTGTAGGTCTTCTTTTCCTTCCTAGTCTTCCAATTCTTCTGCACTATTGTCTTGATGTCTTCTTGGCTTTGTCTTTGTGTCTTCCACTTGTTTTCTCTAGGTTGTCTTCTTAACTCCTTCTTCTTTCTTCCTTGCAAGGTATTCCTCTTTTTCCATCCTCCTCTAGACTTGATCTCTTTCAAGATCCTGCTTCTTAATGACTTTTATCTCCTTTTCTAACAAACTTGCACATACATAGTCCAATGAAAGATCAAAAATAAAATATTGAGACCTTGAGGTATCCTCCTTGTCTCCTTGCACCATGCACTCCACTTCAACACCCAAGAAATCCTCCACGTGTGCTATTGTTGGCTTAGGACTGAACTTGTCCTCTAAGGGTCTCCTTTGATAAATATCATCTTCTAACACTTCCATCTCAGTTGTTAATTGCTCTTTAATTTCATACAAAAAGTAGTGTTCCTCTTTTCCCAAACCTGCCATCTCCTTCCAAAGGATGTGATTAATCTTTGTCTATGGACTGAATACTTCTTGTTGCACTCCAGAGCTACATTCATCATTGAAATTTTTAGTTTGTCCTATTGTTGCAAAAAATTTATCCTTCATATCCATTTCTTCCAATAATAAAGCATCCAATTCATCATGCATGTCATCAAAAACTGGTCTTTCTCTAAGAGAACAAAAAACATATTCTTTATTCATCAACCTTTCACTATCAAAAACATAATGCAATATGCATTCACCAAGTATCTCACCTTCCCCAGGATGACACAATATTCCATCTTCTTCACTTAGGATCTCTTCTTCATTTACTGTTATGCCTGCATTTACACACTCAAAGCTTTCGTTAATTTCAGAGCAATTAGACTTACTTGCCTCCACATCTCTTTCCTCGAATGGCTTGTCAAGTACTTTCAACCACCTTCTCAATCTGTTAACTTCCAGTTGCTTCCTTCTCTTTTCCATCAGTTTCTTAAGTGGCCACTTCACCTTCTTTCTCATTGGCCAATGCCAAACATTTTCTTGATATGCTTTCTCAAGACATTGTTTTAATACAAGCTCAACACATTTTTCAAACTTGTCCATTCTTCTATCAAACTCTGCAACTAGCCTTACCCTATTGTCTTTCATCTTGTCCTTTTTGAGGCCTTCTTTCTTATCTTGTTGTTGCATCTTCTTGTCTTCATGATAGCTCACCTAGGTTTTCTTCCCTTTTCCTCACTACCTGGTCTTTTGGCATCTGGGTTCTTCACTTCAATCTGTCAACACCAACACAAAAATTCCCACCATTCTCCCACTTTTAGAATACCTTGCAAGAGCCAAAAGGAAAACATACCACTATAGAATCTACTAGGGCTAAGAGGTCCATAGAATTTGAACACCATCTAAATTTCTCTATACTCATGAGCTTTGACAAACAATTAAAACATTCATCACAGTTTTTACTTTCTCTAATTACATCCTTCCATCTTCAACCACATCTCTAACAAAATGAAATTTCACATCTATGTTCTTGGTCCTATAATGTCATAAAATTGCACCCCTTTCAATTTCACATACATTCTTGTGTCCACTTTGGTGTCCACTCTCTTAGCACTTGCGTAGGCTCATTTTAGCCCCTGCATCAACCTTTCTCCCTCTCAAGATGCTCAAGACCCCTTTTTAGCAACTACCCTTGCATGCCAACTTTGCCCCAAACTTTGTGTTTTTCCCATTCTTGTCATTTTGTAGCATGATGTGTCTAGACACTAATGCGTCGTGCTAGAGTCCCATGACATTTTGATGTTGAAATGGCCATTTCTAAGTTCCTTGCCACTTTTCAACTACTTTTGTTGGTGGTAATGGCCTAAGACACCTTCTAATGGCTCAAGAACCTTCTTTTCCTTCCTATTCTCTCTTAAAAAGCTATATGTTCCATTCATTTGGGGCTTCTTCTTAGTCTTTCTCTCTTTGAGATACTCTCTTCTCTCTTGTTCTCTTGCTTGCTTAGCTCTCTACAAATTGCTACAATAGCACTCTCACATTCTTACAACACTCTTGGAAACTCTCTTGGCTCTTACAACTATCTTTCTCCCTCTTTGGCTTCCTTAAGCCTTGCAGGTGATATCTTGCTTATCTTGTATCTTTGAGCATCTTGGGATTTCTCACATCCCCTATCTATTGCATCTCTATTTTGTGATACAGGTTCTCCTCCTTGATTAGGGATTGCTTTTATCACTCGTACACTCATTTTATTTCTATTGATTATTCATCTCTATCTATTTGGTTGTTCGTGAAGGTGGGAACACCAAAATGGGGGTTTGACTTTGGAAAGGCCCTAAACAGCCCCAACATTTTCCCTTGATCTTATGTGTGAAGGTATTAAAGATATTTCTTTGCTAGAGGCTTCATTGCTTGCTCTACTATCAACACTTTCTTTTCCTTAGTTTTATCATTTACATTTAGTTCACTTTACTTTATTTCAGTTCTATTATTCTCTATTACTTTCCTACATCTTAGATTTCTTAGTAGCCAGGGTAGAAGTAGTTACTTTATGTTCTTTGCGACATTCTCAATTTTTAGTCCGTACGGGCCTCAGGGACTTCATCGTGCCGCGTTGTAGTTTGTACTTTATGCCTCCATCCTTTGGCTGAAAACTTACCAGTTTTTCCAAAAAACCACTATGACCTACTCATTTTGATTCTAAAACTCCCGCTCTGTTCCTTGAGGTAGTTTAGGGTATAGTTCGCTCCCAACAATTCTCTTGAGAATAAAAATACTCATAAGCAACGAACCCCCCCTTCTCTATAGGTCCTTATTGAAATGTTGGGTTCTTTGCAAAAAAAATGTAATTTGACTCTCATAATAAAGTGTAACCATGCCTTGATTCAACCCAACATTTTAACACTATCTTTTCAACCGAATCACTCCTTTATAGAAATTATTTTTCTCCATATAATTTTCCTTAGTAGTGGATAAAGTGACCACAACTTGTCACTTTTTAATCCAACTTATAGCACCATCATTTAAAATAAATAAATATACATTGATGGATATTTTTACACCGAAGGCGTTCCCTCAATGAAGTTTTCCAATCCATTTTCTCTATACATGGTTAAAACAGGATGCAAGACCATCTAGAATAGATCTTCACCGTTCATTATTTCTTGTCGTTTTTCCTTCTTCCTTGTTCGCACATTTACTATGGGTGGGAGTTGGTGTACCCTGTGTGTTGCAACTACCTTTTCCTTCTTAGATACATTTACTCTAGATGGGAGTTGGTCAAAAATATTTACCTTGTTGATGAAGTTTGATTGTTGACAGAAACAAATCATTGAGAACATTTTTCACAATCTTGAGGTAAGCCATTTTTCCTGGTTTGAATTATTTGCGATTCTTTTTTGTTTTGTCTCTATTTCAAAAGTTGCACATTGTTAGAATTTTTCAACTGACCTTTTAATCTAAAACAATTGTTTTGTGAGCTTTTGTAGATTGCATTTGGTTTACTTTGTTTTAACAAAATAACTCATTCATTAGGGCTCGCTCACAAATAGAGAGAAATTGTCAAGAATCTTCAGGTACATCACTTTCCTTCATTTCAATCACCTTCTTTGGGGTCTTGTAGACAACATGATCATTTATTTCTATGTTTTTTTTATCTGTAAAGTTGTTATGGGTAATTGTTTGTTGGCAGCCGCTGCAGTCCTTTGTACACCATTTTTCTGTATGTTGAAAATGTTGTCTGTATAGGGATAAGGTTGTAATTTAAAGGATTATTCTTGCCACCCCTTCTTTGTGACTGGTTTGCTTCTCAGCCTGCATCGAATAACGTGAAGCACTTTAAACCAGGCTTTCATTAGAAGGAAAGAAAGGAGGGACGGAGGAGTCTTGTCATCTCCTCTAAAACCAGGACAAGGCTAAATAGGTATGGGAAGTGGAAATGCACATAATTAGCTATGAGCAATGAAGAGGGGAGTGGTCGCATTACGACATCTAACATGGCTTTTATATTTATCTCTTTTCACTTTTCCTCTGACTGTCCTTGCAATTTCTGAAAGTGGGCTATATATAATACAGGTAGAGCAGTACAATTTTAGGGCATTTCTTTTATATATAAATTTCCACAGTATACATTAAAGTGAGGAGGGGAATTTTTAGGGACGAAAATAGGGATGCTTGGTAGATAATTAATTATTGCGTCTCTTCATCTCCTGACTGTAACACAGATTATCCTGTGAAAACTCTCTCTAACAATGACTTATACCTGTCCTGGTGAAATTTCTCTCAAGGATGACACCCAAAATTCATGCCTGGGGATGAGCCATAAAAATACCTTGTATTTACTAGTGTTTTGGGTTAAAATAATTAGGGTTTATTATATTCCATACATTAGGCAATAACGGGTTTCTACCCAAGACAATCTCGATTTATAATCGCGGGCTCTATTTGATAATTCCCATAATACCTCCTCTTATCTTCTAGTTATCATTATGCCATACCCTTTCCTGCTTAACCTCTTTCTCGTGGTATATTGCTAGAATTTTTCTCATGCCTTTAACTTCCGGACAAAATTTTGATTATTTGCAACTACTTCATATCTATAAACAAATACTACATTGTGTTGCAACTTTGGTTTACTGCTTGCATTTTGGCAACCTTCTTTTCCTCTTGCATATGATTATACTAGTGCTCCAATCTTTGTTGAAATGCACACATAAAGTTGTCAAGTGAAGGAATTTACACTCATAAATGGTTTTGTTATTCAAACTCTCATCATTTAAAACAAATCAACACTCTATTCATTTAGCTTTTGATCAATGTATTAGGGAATGTTGAGGCTAATGACCCAAGATGGGACTATCAAATTTATTTGTTCGAATATTTTATTAATTCCTCATACTTTCACAAGCCTACCATCTTCTAGCCCCGCCACTAACATTTAAACAAATCAAATTATGAGATATCCATCTACGAAGCTTACCGTGATTAAAATATGACTAGTTACCTCTAGAGTGTCCATTCCATACATCCTCCATTTTGTAGCATAGATGGGCTTCTTTGTTTATACTGCTTTCCTCAGACTCTCTTACAAGTTAATCCTTTTAGTTTTTGTCGGTGCTAATAACTCTGTATAAAGACATGTTTTCCCATTTCAATCAGCATGTTTAAAGAAACTTCCTTTTGAATAATATTATATTCAATCCAGTATTCATGTTGATTACCAAGCTATTATGTTCTCCTTGGATGTGCTTCTGATCCTATAGAAAACTATGTTTGGTCAGTTTAACCACTATCTATAAAGAAATCCCTCATTCTCAAACATTTTACTTAACCCATCTTTCATGTTGATTACCAACATTTACCGCTTATTTGATGCATGATGTTAGCATTTCCTCAATTTAGTATTTTAAATCTTCTGAATTTGAATTTCAACAGTCTATCAACATGTATAATCACTCTGTGAATGCATAGAGTAGTATCATGTACAGTTTATGATATAAATTGTTTTATTTCATTTGCATCTCATAAATCAACTTTTAAGTTATATGTCTTTTACTACTGCCTTCCATGTGATTGCCATTATTTATGTGAAATATTTTATGGGAATCTCTACACGGCCAAATAAGTTTTGTTGTGTTTTATTTCATTATTACAATTCAATTGTTATATGCTAAATGAAGGCATTTTATGTTCATTTTGCAAAATAATTTTTTGGCTAACTTTCTTTTCCTTCTTGAGGTTATTTTTGTTGATAGTTTTCCTCACAACATTATTTACTACTGAATGTATAGCAACAACATAGCTTCACAAATGCAAATGGTTTCCAGAGCTTATTTCACCATGTCTATAGTATAGATCAAATCATCTTCATTTGTTAATATTAATAAATTGTTTCACAAAGCTATGAATTCTACAGCTAATATTTCCTCAGATTTTCCATTTTCTGTTATTGTCCCTTGCAAAGCACTAATTATATCGGTTCTTGTAATTTTACGCATTAAAATGTCACAAAGCCATGGGATTGGATGTTACTTAATACGTTGTTTTTTACAAAGCTTATAAATTATACAATGAGAATTTCCTCGCAATTTTCTGCCATTTTACTGATTATTGTACTTTGCAAAAATACCGTGTGCTACTTTTAGATTATGATTTGTAGTTCAAAATCATATTTTGTTGGTTAAAATGATATGTGACAAATATATGCATAAATTCATTTATTTAAAAAATTCGACACTTCACATTTTACAATTTCTATCTTCAAATAGAATACCATAAACTAAAATATTGATCTCCACAAATCTTCAGCGTACCCATTGCACACGAAGGTATGATTGCTAGTTCTATTAGCATCTCTAATCCTATTTAAGTCCACATTATTGTGGATATCTAAAGAATGCACCTCTCTTGTAAAATTACCATGATAACACAAGGAATAATTTGAGGTAGCTTTCAAATATTTGAAGACTCTTTTCAATACAACCCAATAAATCCATTTAGGATTATACATAAATCTGATGAGAATTACCACTACTTGGGAAATGTTTGGTCTATTATAGACCATGACATACATTAAAATTTTGACTACACTCTAATAAGGTACCCTTCTCTCATCTTCCATCTCTAAAGGAGAAGTAGGATATTGTGTAACAAATAAATTTCCCCCCAAATTAACAGGGACACACAATGATCTAGAATAATGCATGTTAATCCTCTACAATATTGAATTCACATACTTATTCTAGGCAAGACATATATTTTGTTTGCTATGTCTCTCATTATCTCCATACCAAGAATGTGGTTAGCTACACTAAGTATTTCATTTCAAATATAGCTACAAGTTGAGACTTTAGTTTTTAAATTAATTCCTTCCCTTTTCCAATGAACAATATATCATTAACATATAATTCAATAATTAAAAAATAATCACCATCAAATTTATATTAAAAATAATGATCCAATTTAGAATGCTCAAATCCCCAACTCAACACAATTGTATCAAATTTCTAGTGTTGTGTGCTAGGAGATTACTTGAGGCCATACAAAAAATTCTTTAATTTACAAATCAAATATTCTTTTACCTTTCACTATGAAGTGATTTGGTTGTGACATGTAAATTTCTTCCTCCAAATCACCATGAAGGAAATCAATCTACACATCTATTTTTTCAATCTCTAGATCATAAGGTGTAGCAATTGAAAGAAAGAATCTAATGGACGACATTTTTGCATCAAGAGAAAATATATCACTCTAATCTACCCCCTCAACCTAGAAGTAACCTTTTGCAACCAACGATGCCTTGAAATTTTCAACATTACCATCATAACCCAATTTCTTCTTGAATAACCATATACAACCAACTATCTTGCATCCTTTAGGTAAAGGTACCAAGTCTTGTGTATAATTTCTTTCAAGCTCCACTATTTCTTCATCCATGGCTCTTTTCTAAGACTCTACATCATGCATACCTAAAGCATCTTGTATAGTTCTAGGTTCATCAATGTTAGTATTTAAATCAAAGATGCATCTCCACTCACTATAGGAATACCTTTTTGGTGATTGTTTATTCTTAGTTGACCTTCAAACAAGTTGAGTTAGAGGTTCTTGGTCTCTTCTTCCAAAGATTTAGAGCTCAAAGAGCTCTCCTCAACTTCTACTCTCATTTTGGATCTCAACTAAACTTGCTTTGAAATTTAAGAAGTTGAGCCAATTATTTCTTTTTTCTTTGTTCTAGTTAGAATACAACATGAGAGTACTTAATCTCTCTGGAAATTAAAATTCTATTGTATAATACCTTTCCTATAATAAGATCCCAAATCTTATATTCTTTAACACCATAAATATAACTAATAAAAAATACATTTGATAGCCTTGTTCTCCAATTTAGTATGTTTCTCCCTTGTGTTAAGTTAGGTGACATTAACCTTGCAAATCTATGTCATTTTTTATGTCTCCATGTTTCTTGGAAAGTGTCGTAGGGGACACAAGAGAAATTAATTTAATATTGGAATTATATTGTAACTATATTTTGAAGAGGAAATTAAATTTTGGAAGAGGTTACACACCACTAGAGGAAAAACAATACCTCCTAGGCATATACATTGGGAAATTAAAGGGTCTTGATTGGGGCACCCAAGTTTGGAGGGAAAAAAGTGTCCATTGGTGTTCCATCTAGAAGTTGAACAATTATTGGAGCATCCTAAATGTAAGAAGATGAAGAGGTAATGGGTTAGGTGCCCATGTTGGAGCCTTGTGCATTTTAATTAATATTTTATCATTACTCTTTGTATTCCAAGAAAGGGGCATGGGTTTTTGAAAGTGGTTTTGGCACCTCTTGTTTTGGTTTACCATTGTGATTTTTCCTCCCACAAGTTCTATATATTGGAGCCATGAGATGGTAGTTTCATGTTGTGTTATTTGTAGGTGTATGGAAGCATTTGGGTTGTTAGAGATCAACAAGGAAGTGTATTACGGTGTATCTCGCTTGTGAAGATCAATAATATACTTTCCCTCTTTTCTTGTGTGGAGTTTTCTTCCTAAAAGGGTTTCTCCACGTAAATTTGGTGTCATGTTTTGTTTGCTGATTTTTCTATTGTGGTGAATGTGCAATCACATACATATAATCTGATTTGGTAATTTTATTTTCAGATTTGAATTTACATACATAAGTTAATATTGTAGCTTAGTTTCACCTTGTTTTCAACATTTGGAATTAGAGCTATCTGTTTTATTTAGAAGGGGGCACCTTTTTCTTAAGTATTGAATGTTTTTTGGATGACTGGGATCTTTTTTTGTGCGGTATATTGCAAATTTATGAAAAGGATTATATACCATGGCTTGTACATCTTGTCAAGATATTGATAAGTTTAATGGAATGAGCTACGAGATGTGGAAATTAAGAATGGAGGACCTCCTTGAAGAGAGATATTAAAGGTTGTCGGTTTCACAAGAGATTAAACCAACTGCAATGTCTAATGAAGATTGGATAAATTAGACAAGAAGGCATGAGGAACCATTCAATTGTGTCTTACAGGTTTTTTCATTTTGAATGTCTCCACCAAAGACACCACCTATAAGTTGTGGAAAAGGATAGGTGATATATATCAAACTAAA
>VDFB02255816.1:0-67904 GCA_007258455.2 Sequoia sempervirens
TGTATGACAGTATTCTTGCAAAAAATCCAGGACCAGTTTCACTGTTTTGTGAACCTGGATCTCCCATAGTGTTGGCTTGAGATGATGAACGCCAATCAGATGGATCAATTGCAGATTTATAAGGCACAAGAATAATTGCAGCTCTCGTCCCCAAGTTTAGCTCCACAAGCATCTTTTCCATATCTACAAAGACAACTATGTTTCAGTTCTCAGAATGAAGGTTCATAGAAACAAAATAAAATATAAAACCAAATGTTTGAAAAGTCCCAGATATGCAACCAAACTCCAAGTACTGAATCCCCTCACACTTTGCAGTTGGCAAGAGCTACAAGTAGAATAGCTTGACTGGTTTAAAAGTAGCCTGGAAAACATCAACTATGCCCTCTGCTTTACCTCTTAACTTTGGCAATCATTGTGGCAAACATGAACAGATATGAAGAATAACAGCAAAAGGAGTCAATTAATCATGGTAGATAAGAGCACCAAGATAAGGCCAAGATATCTAAGCAGTGGCAAGGGAAAAAGAAACTAGAAGAGAATCAATATGCTGCATCCAGAGAACTTCAGAATCTTTTCTATTGTTACAGCTATTAGCAGAAATAAGATTTATTAACCTACACCACACGATATGTGAAACCCTTCTCAAATTACCAGTCTATGTGACCTCTTGTTTAATGTGTCCACAATATAGATATACAAGTACTCATTGCTATTAGGATATAATTAAGGACGGCCCAAAAGTAAGATCCACTTAATTATGTTTTTTTATTCATATCTTGAAAAACATGCCATTCTTATTTGACAAGCAGATCTGTATTTTGAAACTCTGATTATTAATACAAATAGGTAGCCGATGACAAATTCCATGAGTGGTTTGGGATATAATTAACATGTTTCTTGCAAAAGAATTTCTGTGCATATTATAAATTTATAAAAGCTCTGGAGGAGATCCTCAAAAAGGTTTGCTCAAACAAATGCATTTAATTACAATCTACATCAGAAACGACCATTTAATAGTATGCAAATCAATAACAAACCTAACCACATAATGATGTAATAAAATTAAACAACTGCTGGGTCTAAATGCTTAGAATTAATTACTAAATTTGTGCTAATTTACTTGCGAATCTTATTTTTCACTAAAACAGCTCTGATAAATACTTTTCAGATTAATCTAAGTAAATTAAACACAAGAGTTGAGGTTGCACTGGAGCTAGAAAATGAAATTAGAGAAGTTTAGATACAGCATGTCTAGTTAAATGGTTGCAGATGGCTGAAAGTCGACTGGAGGAGGTCTTGAACTGTCAAAAATGTTTTTTATAAAGTCTTGGAAGTTTTTGTTTCTGACCACAGCTGCTCCTGTCCTAAAAGATGTGCCTGTGTCCCTGGCATATGCTGGTGTCCACTTTGGGAAGCTAGTGTCCTGCACACAGGCATTAGTGTCCTCTGTGCTCCTCATCAGAAGCTCCCTGCACTTGTCAGTCTTTGTCCCTGTTAATGCAGAAGTGACCTCTGAAGTTGCAAAACCTATCAGATATGGGAAGGAGAGGAATGTTTGTGCCTATGACACCCTTAGGGGCTTCCCTAAGTCAAGCCCCTAAAAAGCATGTTCCAGCACGAAAGTAGGTACAGATATGGGTCCGCAACCCTCTAGGTGCATGTGAAGTTGCAACAATAATGGTGGATGTCTAAAGAGGTTAAGTGCATAAGTGCAAGAGTATGGAAAAAGATGAATGATGGATGATGATGGATCCTTTATATTTTTGGAAAGTTTCCTTAAATAAGACATATTTGGGTGCCAACTTATCATTAGAAAACATACTAGGGGTTAGGGGGTTAGCAAGGGAGATGATGGTTAGGTGAGAAAACACCTTTTTAAATTGCAGGGGACATTAGCATGGGCACTAGTGTCCAGGTTGACTAGGAGTCAGAAATCATGGGCAGACCGGGGTGTTGCAGAGGTAGTTTTGTTCTGCTTAGAAGAGGTGTTTTTCGGGATAATTTAGGGTATGAGCAGGTCAAAATGGTCAAAAACATATCTATTGTTGGTGATTGCTAAAATTGGTACAAAATGAGATGGAAAAGTGCAAAGTTGCCACTTTTCATCTCTATGCATGGAAACACCCAATTTTCATAAACATGTTTGTAATTCGATCCTTGCCTAAGCTTATTAATGCAAAGTAGGTAACAAAAGACACAAAAAGCTAGAAGTTATTTCAAAGATCATAAACATGTTTTTAGTGACTTGTGCTTATTTGTGAGCTCTGAAGAATATCCTTGAAATACATTCCAAAGATAGACATTCTACTATTGATCACCTATGATCAACCTGCTCACAAAAGCATAACTAGCATTTCTTTTTCTTTTTTGAATAATTAGTTTGGGGATTCAATAGGAGGCCCCGCCTGAAGAGAAAGCATAACTTAACAGAAAATATAAAGAGCCTATACAATAATGAGCATAATGGTCTCGAAGGACAGAGCTATTGAACCCTATACAAAACATCATAAATGCAAATGAACATCCAAATGCCAACTAAAGAGAAGCAAAAAAAGAAACCAGCTTCTTGAGGACAAAACCACAATGCAACAGAGTCGGGACAGAAAAAAAACTTCATAACCAGGGGGTTTAACAAATACTCACCTATTCATCCCAAAGTTCACATCCACCCCCCAACCAGCCACTTCTACCTGCACAGTACTTGCGCACTCTCCTACATCCTCTTGAGGCCCCTACATCGATGAGTCCAAGGATGTAAACCTTATGCCATGAAGCAACTCCACTCTTTGTTGTTCATGGCGACTCTTATCTCTACAGAAATAGCTTCGGTAAATCACTTGAAACCTCAAGATGTTCCTTATTACGGGTCGCCATGAGGCCTTCCAGCACTTTACCCACGTCCCCACAAAAGACTCTTAAGTAGCAGTAGCTCATGACACACCATCTTCAAATTCAAAGAAACACCTTCTCCATTAGCAACCTGTGAAGCATTCCCTATTGGAACCTCCACCTTCTTAGACATCTATGTGCCTCCTTTAACCTCTAGACCCTTCTATATTGACACAACCATCATATTCCCGAAATGCTTAGGCAAAAAGAGCTGAAGAAGCAACAACTAATGCCCCACGTGAGGAAATGCCACTACCAAATTTACAATGCAATCTTCAAGAATGATGGCCTCCAATCATAAAGGACCTACAATTCTCATTCCTTGATCACCCAAGATCTCCTTCACAAACCCTAGCATAGCTTGATTGTTGCAGAAGAAAATGGCATTCAATCTTCTATCACAAAAACGACCTTTCCTCAAAGGACCACAGGGTTTGACTGAATGCCTTCATCAAGCCATATCACCATACGCTCCTAAAAACCCACAGCGAAAACACCCAAACCCAACCTAGAGGTTAGATGCCAAAGAGATAACAAACATCACACCCACAAAGAAATAAAAATCACCACCTCATGTTTGGTAACTAACTCTCTCCCACACAGTAGGATTTAAGAGCTTTCAATATAAATCATATCACACAAACCAAAGGACTTAACCAAATTCACCACCTTTCATCATAAATGTCGCAACAATAATACCCGTTGGCATTGGACAATGGATCCAACAATCCCCAATAGGTAATTGTTAAGGGGTTTTGAGTTTTAAAAAATTATGAATGTCACCACAAGAGGAAGGGTGACACTATACAAGGCAATACTTGGGTCCGAGTCTATGCCACAATCTGCCAATCAATCTACTAATGAATTTCATACCAACAATAATGAGAGAAAATGACCTCCATGAACCAAAACCAAATGCTGCACCAAAAATTATGAAAATATTGAGAAGGTGGGAGCATCACATGTAGTCCAAGTTGTTACAAGTGCTGCCCCTATTTGTAAAACAACAGGCATGTTGGTGCAAAAAAAGTACAAGCATATATTTTGGACACCATGTTGTGTGCATTCATTAAATAATGCACTCAAAGATATTTGCAAGTTCCAATGGATATCAGATCTCATTGAAAAGGGCAGAAAAATACAAATGTTCATATGCAACCACCACCACACACAAGCCATTTATCGAAAATATGCCAAGGTGGAACTTCTCAAACCTGTTGATACAAGGTTTGCTTCTTCTTTTATTCTTCTTGAGCGTCTTTGTTAAGTCAAAGGAGCTTTGTGTTCTGCAATAGTTAGGGATGCATGGGCAGCTTGGAGACACTCTACATCAAATACTACAGTTGAGGTGAGAGGTATGGTCCTTGACCATTTTTGGACTGATGTTAAATATTTTGTAGACTTTATTAAGTCCATATGTGAGTTGATCAAATTTGCAGATTCAGACAAGCCATGTTTGGGAGAGATTTATGAAGAAGTAGATTCTATGTGTGAAAGAGTAAAGAAAATAACATATGCAAGCGATCTTTCTCTATATCCTTTGATAGAAGAAAAGATACATGGAAGATGGAACAAAGTTAACACACCCCTTCCTTGTGTTGCCTATGCCTTAAATCCTAAATGGTATGATATACAAGTGACCAACAAAAGGGCTCTGTATGAGGATAGAGAGATAATGAACGGATTTTGGGCTGCAATAAAAAAGATTTATGGCTGAGGTGAGGATGCTTCAATTATGAGGATTAAATGGAAAAAGTTTTCACGTGGGCATGGTGATTTTTCTTCCGTGGAAGCTTTATATAATATGCATGCAAAGAAAGACCCTATAGAGTGGTGGTGGAACCATGGAGGTGAAACCCCTAAATTGCAATCATTTGCAATAAGATTGCTCTCACAAGTACCCAGCTCTTCATCTTGTGAGAGAAATTATAGTACTTATGGTTTTATTCATTCACTAAAGAGGAATTGATTAGGGTCAAAGAAAGCAGAGAATTTGGTGTACATTCATAGCTCACTTCGCCTTCTCTTGTATAGAGCTTGGGTACAAGGAGGGTCCTTCGGCAAAATGGGACCAAATCTCACCTGATGGAGATGTTGCAGCCATGGTGGATGAAGTGGTTGAAGCAGATAGCCTTAGTGATTTACCTCCAATTCTACCACCAACAGAGGAACCTGATCTTGAGAGTGATGACTATTTGGAGAGCATCATAGCTAAGGACCTAGATATGGATGACATAGAAGTGTAGACAAAAGATTTCTGATTTCTGATTTTTGTTTTGTGTTTGCGTATCAGCCTATCAGGCTATCAACATTTCTGAATTTCAATATGTAATAACTATTATCAAATATGTAGTATGGAATATGAACTCTTTGACTCTTTGATACAATGGCATTCGTGTGTTTAAACTTTACTAGTGTTCTTGTTTTGATTTTTGAAAGTTCGATGTCATAATATTTTCAGTTTTTATGTACCAAATTTATAAATTATTAAATTATATTAAAAAAATGGTATCTCCAAGTACCCACCATCTCCTATTTTTCAAAAATAGACGTCCTGGTACCGGTACCAGTCTTGGGCACTGGTACCAATCCCCTGACAACCTTGATAAAAAATATAAGATTTTTTGAAAAAATTGGGAATAATTGAGAAAAAATAAGATTTAAAAAAATGTATATTTTTACTCAATTATTATAATTTATTATTATATTATAATAATATAATTATAATACAATAATATAATAATTATATTATATTAATATATTATAATTATTATATATACTACTATATTATATTATTATATTACATTATAGTTAGAATATAAATTTAAAAAATAGAAATAAAAAAAATAAGTGCAGCGGACAAGGTTGACACCCTAACATGTGCACCTTGCTGCATAGCTGCTCTGCTCAGCCCCATGGGCCACGGGCCCTTGTGGCTTGCACAACCGTAGTGGGTACCATGGCTCCAAAAAAAAATTCTATAATCGCTGCCGCCATTGTTTTTTGAAACTACTCCCACAAAATTTCCTAAAACCCACAATTTTTTCCCTAATTTTTCCGCAATTTTTTCCAAGTTTTAATACATTTACACACCTAAAACTCTTTGAAAATCATAGGTCAATGATTTCGTTAAAAAATGCAATTTAATGAGAGAAAAATTGGCAAACCTAATGATTTCTGATTTTTAGGATTAATCACAATTTTTCCATGATTTTTGCTTCTATGATTTAAATTCACAACAATAACTTAAAAAGGAGAAAAGCATAAAATTTTGATATAATTGTGTTTCATTACAACATTTCCAAATGTCCAGAGAGGATCAGCAATACCTTGAAAAGGAGAAAAGCAAAAGTTTTGATATAACTTTGTTTCATTACAACATTTCCAAGCATCTAGAAAGAATTAGTAACAAGTATCAAAAACATACGATACACCTACAAACGAAGAGTTTCCATGCAAGAAAATAAATCAAATACCATCTAAATTTATAATCTTCACCTGTTATCTATGGCATAGCTTCAATGCTCTGATTTGATATCAAGGTTTTATTGATGATGTTAATTGCCCCATCTATAACATGTTAGATTTTATGACCAGATTTAAATTAAGCAGAAATAAGAACAATTCTAAACAAAATAACACATCATATACCCTGGAAAAACCATCCTTCTTGAGGGAGAAAAACCCAGCAACAATATATCACTTATATTATTATATATTGATAAAATATCAGCAATTTGCTTACAATATGGCCAAACACAAGGCCGATAATAAGGCCACACACAAGGCCGATCTGGAAATAAAGCTTCTCTCTTAGAAGCAAATAAATGATATCTCCTTTATGAATCAATCTCATTGAATCAAAAGCTCGATCTGCTGTAGAAGCGAATTCCTCTTATATGCGAACTTGTCTTGGATGAAAATTGAATTGAATAATGAATGAGAGCCGCCTTCTATATATACATAATGTGGTGTCTTTTCATGAGAGGTCGGCTTGATTACCAATCAAGGCGACACTTCATAAAAGTCGGCCTTATTAAACAATAAATGATATAAATAACAAGTCGGCGCCTTGCATAATATTTGAATTTTATTTAATATTTATTCTCCAAGAAATCGTGGGAGAAAGATCTCCCACCGCTACACATTATATCATCAACACCCCCTCTTAGCTAGGGAGGTATCTTTCTCAATATCCATGTCATGGAGTCTCTCAACATGACACCCACAATGGCAACACCCATTTGTGGAAAAGAGCTCATCATGGAGTCACTCAACGTGATATCGTCATGGAGTCTCTCAACATGACGTCCACCATGGCTACTCCCATGTATGGAAAGAACATGTGCACAAGTGCCCATACCGGAGTCACTCAACGTGATGTCATCATGGAGTCTCTCAACATGATGTCCATTATGGCTACTCCCATGAGTGGAAAAACACAAGTACAAAGAATTCATCACGGAGTCTCTCAACGTGATGTTTTCATGGAGTCTCTCAACATGACATCCACCATGGCTACTCCCAAAGGGTGGAAAGAACCACATCTCCATCTCAGAGATGGACAAGGGCTTTCACCTCAAATTTCTTTGTCTCAGAGAAAAATGCATTAACAAGGGCTTTCACCTCAAATTTCTCTGTCACAGAGAAAGATGCATTATAGCAAATCACAAAAGATCATTGATGCTGAGTCTCCCTCTCAGCAAGGGCTTCATTCTCCACAACTCCAAGCTTGTCTCGAAAATGCACAAACTTCACTCTGGAGAGAGGCTTGGTGAGAATATTAGCCGTCTGGTCATCGGTGCAAATATATCTCAACTGAATAGCTTTCCTCAGTACCATATCTCAGATGTAATGGTATTTGATCTCAACATGTTTTGTTCTGTCATGAAACACTAGATTGACAGATAGCTTCACACAACTTTGATTGTCACAATGAATAACAGTCAGCTCCAATGATTGCCCAAATAATCTTACAAGGAGCTTCCGAAGCCACACTACTTCTCGAGCTGCTACACATGCTGCAATATATTCAGCCTCTGCAGTGCTTAGTGCTACTGAAGACTGCTTCCTGCTACACCAAGAAATCATCACAGACCCCAAGCTAAAGCAACATCGAGAGGTGCTCTTCCGATCAGCTACACTCCCGACCCAATCAGAATCATAATAGCCTTCCAACTTTAGGTCTACAATGGAAGTATATCTCAAGCCATATCCAACTGTGCCATGCAAGTATCTCAAGATATGCTTAGCTGCAACTAGATGAATTTTCCTTGGTTCACACATGAACTGACTGAGGGCACTCACTGCATAGCAAATGTCTGGTCTAGTATTGACTAGATACATCAACGATCCAATCAATTTCATGTACATGGTAGGGTCTACCAGATCTGAACTAGCTGTAGACTCACTTAACTTCTTCAAGTTTGTTTCCATCGGTGTAGACATAGATTTGCAATCCATCATCCCAAATCTCTTCAAGATGTCTATGGTATATTTCCCTTGACTCAGAATAATCTCATTGGGTCTCTGCCATACTTCCAATCCTAGAAAGTAATGCATAAATCCTAGATCCTTCATCTCAAATTCAGAAGCTAACTCCTTGCATTTGACAATGAGATATTTTGCTCTAGTAAGAAATAGATCATCAACATAAAGAACCAAGATTAAAGCCTCACCATCAACTACCTTGAAGTAAAGATTTGAATCAGCATCAATCTTGGAGAAGCCCAAGCTCATCAAGTATCGATCAATCCTCTCATACCAAGCATGAGGAGCCTGCTTAAGGCCATACAAAGCCTTCTTCAATCTACAAACATGAGACTCCTTCCCATGAATCACAAAGCCATCAGGTTGCTCAATGTATACTTCTTCAATTACACCATTAAGGAATGCTATCTTCACGTCCATTTGATGTAGCTTCCATCCCTTAGCTGTTGCAATAGCAATTATAGTCCTAATGGATGTATAACGAGCAACCGGAGCAAAAGTTTCTTCATAATCTATTCCCTCTTTTTGAGAGAATCCTCTAGCCACAAATCTAGCTTTGTATTTCTCAATACTTCCATCAGTTGCATGCTTAATCTTGAAAAGCCATTTAGAAGATACAACTGATTTCCCTTCAGGTCTTGGTACAATATCCCAAACATCATTCTTGATAATAGTTTGATATTCTTCAGCCATAGCATCTCTCCATACTTGCTGACTTGATGCTTCCTCAACACTGGAAGGCTCAGACTCAATGATATGACTCATTAATGCTACATAGCCTGGAAACTTTTGTGGTCTTTTGCTTTCTCTGAATGTGCCTCTAGGAGCTGCAAACTTTTTTGCCTCTTGCATAGTTTGCCTAGCCCATAGAGGTCTCTTTCGACCTATGACAATATCTCTTGGCCCATCAGTTGGTTCCAAAGGCTCAACTGGATCAATATCCTCTTCTAGTTCAGTAGACTCCTTCTGAATCTCAAGAGTATGATCAACGTCCATGTCCTAAGGAGTCTCCTGGTCTTCATTATCTATCTCTATGTATGAACCTTTAGATCTTTTGAATGCAACATCTTCTTCAAAAGAGACATCCCTATTGATCTCTATCTGTTTCTGTCCTGGAATGTAAATCCTATAGGCTTTTGAAAATTCACTGCAACCCACAAATATTCCTTTCTACTCGGTGGTTCTAACTTAAATCTCTTATCTTTAGGCACATGAATATAAACAGAACAACCAAAAATTCTCAAGTGACTAATCTCAGGCTTCACACCTGTGAAGGCTTCTTCAGGAGTCATATTTTCCAAAATACGATGAGGGCTTTGATTCTAAACATACATTGCAGTTCTGGATGCTTTTGCCCAAAGGAAGGTTTGTAAGTCTTGATCATGGATCATAGCTTTGGCTGCCTCAACTATGTATCTATTCTTCCTTTCTGCAACTCCGTTTTGCTAAGGGTTGTAAGGAACACAAAACTCCCTCTTAATCCCTGCCTCAATGCAGAAATTATGGAAGCCTCCAGAAGTGTATTCTCCTCTGTTATCAGATCTTAGGACCTTGATCCTTTTTCTGGACAAATTTTCAACTTGAGACTTAAATTCTTTGAATTTCTCAAGTACTTCTTCAAATTCCTTAGACTTCAAAAAATAAATCCAAGTCTTTCTAGAGTAGTCATCAATGAAAATTACATAATACCAAAAACCACTCAAGGATGCAACAGACATTGGACCACACAAATCAGAATGAACAAGATCTAGAATACATTTTGATCTACTTTCACTACTATGAAAAGGACCCTTAGTATTCTTACCCATTGCACATCCTCTGCAAGTACCATCATGCTCCTGACTGAGTTTCGAAAGGCCAGTAACCATCTTCTCCATGGATGGAAGAGCTCTGAAGTGAAGGTGAGCAATCCTCCTATGCCAAAGCTCGCTTGAACTGGTGGAATCATGCAACAATGCTTGAATTGGACGAATGGAAAGTCTATATAGACTCTCTTGCCGAACACCAATCACTCGGGCTATCTTGATGCTAGAGTTCTTCAGCCAAGCAAGAACTTTTCCCTCAGAAAATGCAACTTGATATCCTTTGTCCTCCAAAGTTGAAATTGATACAAGGTTCCTCTTGATACCTGGTACGAACAAGACATCACTCAAATGAAGAGGGATGCCTGAATCTAGGTGAAGAGAGGTGGTTCCAACACCTTTCACTGAATAGCAAGCATCATCTCCGATTATTACTTGAATGTTGGTTTCTCTCTCCACCAAATCTGAAAGATGCGCTCTATATCTTGTAATGTGTCGAGAAGTGCCACTATCAATCAACCATGTGCTACTATCGGTTGGAACATTGCTTGATAGGGCAGAGATAAATAGAAATCAACTTGAATTATCTCTTGATTCCTTCTGAGGAGAGACATCATCCACATCTGTAGTAGAAGCATGTTGCTTTGGTCTTGTTGCACAATCTCTAGCATAGTGACCATACTTGTCACATTTGAAGCACTGAATATGGAAGAGATCCTTCTTCTTCTTTGATTCAGGAGCTGCATCCGATTTCCTGTCTCTATTCCTCTTGAAGTTACCTTTTCTCCCTTCTCTTCCTTTCCTCTTTGAAGTTTGAGCAGCAAGAACATGATTGTCTTCATTGTGAGAGCTTTGACCATTACCTCTTGCTGCCAACTTGGATTCCTCTTGAATGCAATTTGCTCTAAGGCAATCAAACTTTGGTAGCTTAGATCTTCCACTGATACCTTGGATAAATGGCTCCCAAGATTGAGGAAGACCGTTAAGTGCCAATATGACTAAGTCTCTATCTTCAATTATGTCTCCAATGGCATAAAGTTGATCCTTCAACTCAGTGATCTTCATAAAGAAGGAGATGACTGAATCTCCTTTTGCCATCTTGATGTGATGTAGTTGTTGCCTCAAGGCAAGAGCTCTGGTGGTGTTATTGATCTCATACAATCCCTCCAAAGTCTTGAACATCTCTCTAGCTGTCTTCAACTTGGAGATAATAGGCACAAGTGATCCTTCACAGAATCAATCAATATCTTCTTGGCCTTTGTGCCATTCTTCCTCCATTGTGTCTTCTTAGTCTCATCGGAAGGTTCGGGCACTTCGCTTTCCACGAACTTGAGAATATCATTTTCTTCCAATGCAATAAGAACTCGAAACTTCCAAGAGGTGCAGTTAGATGCACTATCAAGTCTATCTTCAACCTTGAGTCTGTTCACCATTTTCGTAGTTAAGATAGACTCCCTTGGATAAGAAGAAGAGATGAAGATTTCGCTGCTTACACAAATCTGATCACGGTCTTGCTTAAACCCGCTCTGATACCATGTTAGATTTTATGACCAGATTTAAATTAAGCAGAAATAAGAACAATTCTAAACAAAATAACACAACATATACCCTGGGAAAACCCTCCTTCTTGAAGGAGAAAAACCCAGCAACAATATATCACTTATATATTGATAAAATATCAGCAATTTGCTTACAATATGGCCAAACACAAGGCCGATAATAAGGCCACACACAAGGCCGATCTGGAAATAAAGCTTCTCTCTTAGAAGCAAATAAATGATATCTCCTTTATGAATCGATCTCCTTAAATCAAAAGCTCGATCTGCTGTAGAAGCGAATTCCTCTTATATGCGAACTTGTCTTGGATGAAAATTGAATTGAATAATGAATGAGAGCCGCCATCTATATATACATAATGTGGTGTCTTTTCATGAGAGGTCAGCTTGATTACCAATCAAGGCAACACTTCATAAAAGTCGGCCTTATGAAACAATAAATGATATAAATAACAAGTTGGTGCCTTGCATAATATTTGAATTTTATTTAATATTTATTCTCCAAGAAATCGTGGGAGAAAGATGTCCCGCCGCTACACATTATATCATCAACATAACATAAGTTGGTCCAAATTCTTATGTGTTCTCCTCAAGTTCCCTTTCTAAGACAAACTATCATCTAAGATTATTATTTGACTATAAAAAAAATTAGTTTGGTCAAGATAGCTTGGCATCCACCAAATGCCCTGCGTTCCCCTTGTAGAGAGGGGTATTCCTAGGATGTTCCTATTTTTAAATTTTTTTGGAGTGTTAAGGGGTATGTTTTGTCCTAATTTCCTTAAACACTTAAAAAAGGAGGGATACGTCCCTAGGGTACATTGGATTTAACCCACCATCATTCGTCCTCCAAAATAGTTTTCTCCATTCTCCTATTACTGTTGCATCTATGAACAAATTTGAATAAATAACATAATGGAAATCAAAACCATCTCCTTGTACTTTTCACCTACTTCCTCATCTACAAAATCCTCAAGTATAATCCCTAGAACTTCTACACATTTTTGTATCTTCAACAACCACATTCTTCTATTCTTCTTGTGTACTTAGCTACACCACATCCGCTAACATCTCCATGTCCTCCAATGGAAGTTGAATCGGTACACTCTTCTCATTTACTTATCTTACATAGTCCTCTATTGTTAGGTTAGGTGACATTAACCTTGCAAAAAAATGTCATTTTTATGTCTCCATGTTCCTTGGAAAGTATCCTAGGGGACATGAGAGAAATGTATTTATTATTGGCATATTGTAATTATATTTTCAAGAGGAAATTTAATGTTGATGGAGGTTACACATCACTAGAGGAAAAATTATCCCTCCCAGGCGTCCACATTGGGAATGTGAAAGGTCTTGAGTGGAGTGCCCAAGTTTGGAGGGAAACAGGTGTCCACTGATGTGTTATCTAGAAGCTGAATAGTCACCAAAGCATCCTAATGGCAGAAGATGAAAAGGCAATGGGTTAGGCGCCCATGTTGGAGCCTTGTGCACATTAATTAATGTATTATCATGACTCTTGGTTTTCCAAGGATGGGGCATGAGTTTTTGCAAGTGGTTTTGGCACCTCTTGTTTCGGTTTACTACTGTGGTTTTACCTCACACGAGTTCTATAAATTGGAGCCATGAGATGGTACTTGTATCTTGTGTTATTTGCAAGTGTATGGAAGCATCTGGGTTGTAGGAGATCAACAAGGAAGTGTAATGTGGTGTATCTCTCTTGTGAAGATAAATAATATACTTGCCCTCTTTTCTTGTGTGGAGTTTTTCCTAAAAGGGTTTCTCCATGTAAATCTAGTGTCATATTTTTTTGCTGATTTTTCTATTGTGGTGAATGTGCAATCACATACATATAATTTGATTTGGTAATCTTATTTTCAGATTTGAATACGCATACATAAGTTAATATTGCAGCTTAGTTTCACCTTGTTTTCAACATCTATGTCACCTTTATTCAATATCTTGCATAACATTTCCTTCTCCTAAGGTGCAAAACTTTCCTCTTCACTCAACTCATTCTGCATGATGAAATGAAATAAGTCATCCATCTCTTTTCCTTCAGTCATATGTCCACCTCCCTTAATTGTGATTTTCTCCTCACCACTTTACCTACACACAAAACTTATGGAAATCAAGTGTTTCCACAATTACCTCTTTCTTCTTCTTTAAATGCAATAATTTGTACCTCCTCCACTGACTCCTTCATGCCTTTTGACAAATATGCCTTTGTTGCAACCTTATTTTCTCTACTCATTGCTACACCTTTTCTTTCTTCTTCAACTCCTATCACCCTAATTGGATGATTGTCTTTCTGCTCTTCACTTTCCTCTTACATGTGGATTTCTTCTCCCACCACCTACACACATTCTTCATATTCTCAAGTTATATTTCTGCAACTTTCACTACATCCATATTTTCATTAGTTGTTCATGTTACAACACTATCCCTTTTGCTACAATCTCATTCACAACACTTTCATGCAATTGGTGTGACATTCTACATCATCTTGCTCTTTGTCTAATAGCATATCCTTTTTTTCTAAATCAGCAACTTGGTGTAGTGTAGAAAATTGATTCTAACAATGTAAGGAAATTTCTTTGAGAACCAAAATTCTATAATAACATTAGGATGAATCAAATGATGTGAAATACAATCTGATCAATCCTTTTATAAAGATTATAACTGGAAATAAATTTAAGTATTACAATTTCAATACAAATATCTAGTTATAAAAAATTGGTGAAAATATCTATCTTTGCATGAATAATTACAATTTTATAACAACAGAAATAGAAAATATAGATTATAAATTTAAAACAATGATTTTGTGGCCTTTTTAGAGTCTTGGCCACGAACACTAGTGCATAGCGTAGACATCTCCACAGCACGTTGTCGTCCTATACAAATGAAACGATAAAAGCCCAAAATGTTTGCAAATTTGTGTCTACACGGGTGGAGGAAATATCACAAAACCACTATGTACAAGAAATGTTTAAAGTTTAAACAACATAAATAAAAAAAAAAAATACTAAAAGGATTTAATCACATTGGTAAACCAAAATTATAAGACAAGAATGAACATCAACTAGACTATTGTGTTTTCCTACCTTGAATAACCTGCACACAGAAAAGAGAAGAAAAATGTTGGGTTGGATGTTTAGGGGTTTGCGGTTTGCCTCAATCAAACCCTTGTTTTGGTGTTTCCACCTCCACGGGTAGCTAGGATTGATTTTGATAATATTGATAGAAAGATATTCAAGATGATTGATTAAAAGCAAGATGCAATGCCAATGATATGGAGAATAGATTAAATATACTATGCTAACACCAAAAAAATCTAACTACTAACACAAAAAAGTTGTATGTAATGAGAAGGAAACAACAAAATCAAATATGATCACTTGGAGGCTGCAAAAGACCTCCAAGATGGATTTCCAAGCTACAACAATGATGTCTTACCTAATCTCACCATGGAAAAGTGAGATGCAAAGTATCAAGAGAGTGTTGTTTGCTTCAAACTATGAAAACTTCTTCAAGAAAGTTGCAGAGAGCTAAAACAAGAGCATTTGCATCAATCCAAGAGAGAGAGAGAGAGAGAGTCGATGAAAGTTTCCTCTTCTACAAAATAGCAAGTTGTGGCTTTTCTGCCAAGTGCAACTGTCACTTGGGGGCATTATATTTGAAAGATTCCTAGGAATGTAACACTCCAATGGCCACTTGAATCACAAATTTTCACAAGACACTAGCATGTTGTACTAATGTCTATGCGTGGAGGTCCCATCCAGAAAAAATGGACTCAAAGACCCGAGATCATCAAAAATTTGCTCGTTGAGAGACATCTACTACTAGCACTTTATATTTAAACTAATTTTATATTATGAGCTAAAGGGGAGGACATTACATAGTGTGAAATTGTAAGAGTATAGTAATTTCTAACAATACACTTTGGTCTCCATATCTTTTGCCACCATGTTTTCCATTGTTTCATTATCCTCCTAAATGAGGATTTCCTTCTCTCTTGCTATATCTTCTTCAATACCTCCAAGCAAATCAATGACTTGGTGGTCTAGCTCACACTTGTATGCATGCTTATTTTTCATCGCTTTTTCTGTCTTGATGGAAGTCCTCTTAATGTCTTTAGAACCTTCCCATGTGTTTTCCATCCTTGCTAGCCACATACTCAGCTTGTGTGTCATCTCCCTCTTCCGAAATTGACTTTAGTGTGCGACTTTCCCTAGTAAACTAAGGGACCCATCTTGCAAGAGGGGCAACCCTATCATCTTTGCTTGGTATGCGATTCTTTTAGTTATGGCAGTTTCTCTTCCAATTTTACCTCTAGTTGATAGCCCTTTTGAATCTTGATGGCATCATTCACTCCCCTTGATTGTCGATCCTCTCCTCTTAACTAATTCTCATCTCCCCTCTTATTGTGAGTTCACTCTCCTATATAAACATCCCTCCTCCATCAATTACAAAGACAATACAAAATAGAGATATATAGCAAAGAAGATATGTGTGCATTCTTGCACCCATGAAGTAGAGTAGAAAGTATTAGGCTGCCTATAGATCACTTTGCTAGAAGTTCTACATCCTTTCCCCTAAGAACAAAATCATTTTTAAAAGTCTACAAGTCTCTTTGCAAAGCCAATTCCAAAATCTACCATAACCAAGCTCTAGCCTTCCTGTGCAACACCAAGAAGCTTTTGAAGTTTTATTTCCTCCCAAAAAAATTTCAATCTTAGATCTTCCCTTTCCATTGAGAGAAGCACCTCAATGTTGGAAGAAGAGAAGAAACGACAAATCAAGTTAGATCCTCTGAGAACATAGTGCACAACAGCTCCGAAGAAACTTCACTAAAGCTTTAGATAAGTTTACATGTTTTGAATTTCATAGAAGCTTTTTATTTTACACAATAGCTTAAAAGTAGTAATTAAGAAATAAAAAATGACTAAGAACAATAACATTTTGTTATTGCTTCCTAGTTAGGTTAGAATTTATTATTGCTTCTTTGGTTCTTACACTAGAATTTAAGGATGTGTGACTCCTACTTTAGGTTCTACTAGACCAAGGGGGGTGCCCCCTGAGGTATTCCCTTATGATGATCAAAACAAATGTTAAACTAGCCTTGAGACAAACCATTAGCAATGCATAAGAAACTCCTATTTGACTCTCACTAAACACCTATATGCCGATTCATCTAAAAACATGAATTTTACACTCTATAAGCAAATGTGCTAACCATGTAGAGACTAAAATGTCTTCTTCTTAACCTCTCAAGATTGTACAGTGCAATATTTCACTTCATACATGGATGAAGCAGTAAAAGCAAAGCATATCTCAGTGTGAATAATATTTGTGGAACACAAACACCTTGTGGCACCTAGGCAATGAAATCATGCATTGTGGTGGATAAACTAACTCTACTTATGTTACTAGTAGTTGTTGTTTTGTTATTTTACTTTTTATAAAGGCAGTGTGATGATGAAAGGTTGAAACAAATTTGCAGATGGTACCTTTATCCTATATGGGTAGCAAAGTCAAAATTTCATAACTCAAGGAACACTACCAAGATAAAACACGAAATGACACCTTATAGAAGATGGTAATGAGGATTGTACTTAAAAATTTAATACATAAGCTAGGCTCTACACATACAGATTGGAAGCAAATGATTTTGCAAAATAACAAAAATAATATAACTTAATAATCCATTAATATACTCATACACTTCCTATGTAGCTTTGATAGGATGCCTTACAAAAACGTTTGCAAGGAGTTTTACAGCCTTCTCATTGACCAACCAGTCAAAGACAACAATGAAAATGGCAAATGTGATAAAGATCAAACTGACCATCAAAAGCATACAAACTGCACGTTATATTCATTCCTCAATGGAATACAATGCAAATGGAACTCTCAAATAATAAAAACCAGACATACACAGTCAAATTAGAAATGCTCAACCTATTACAGGGCATGCAAGGCTAACATAAGCACTTTCTTTTCTCTTCTTTGTTCTGTAACTGTGTCAACAACCAACCATTTTCCCTCTGAGTAGCAAATACATAGCAGTCAACTAACTCAGATCTGGAAGGAAGATTCAAATCTGTGTCAAATCATGACCAACACCATTGGGGGAAAGAAATCCTTCCAAGATCGCATGAGATCCACCTCTTGGAACACCCAAGGAACGCCTTCATAATTGCAAAGGAACCAGAACATCCAACAGCATGTAAAAACAATGAAACAGCATGAGAAACCACACTGGGTTCACCCACCAATTACATCCAACATTAAACTCGTTCTTAGGTCAAGGAAGAACATTTTGAAACAAGGCCCACCATGACCTACACAAGGCTCGAGATGAAACATCTGAATCATGCCCCGTCATAGCATATCTACACAATAGCCACTGAGGGAACAAAGAGGAGCCAATAAATGGTGAAGTGACCCCCAACAACTAGTAGAGTCTATCATTGGAGCTACACATTCAAAAATAACCCACAAACCATAGAATAAGCTTGCTATAGGAAAGAGATGAACAATGCCTTGTGGGTATGTAAAACTTTTGAACTTAATTTGAATACAAGCTGCCCACTTGGAAGCAAGGCAAATCGGATGGCCAACAACATGTGAAGAATAACTTGCATCCAAAGAAGGATAAAGAAATGTAAAGGCCACAGAAAGATGAAAACATAAGTCACCACGAAAGCCATCACACAACATGCCACTAATAGGAACTCATGACAGGAGCACACATGATTAAGATAACACCTATAGTTAGAGGACAAGAGACGAGGCACCATACCAACCATCATACTTCCATGAGAACCACCTACCAAAGGATGACTGCTACAAGGAAAGAACATACTGCAAAGGCAAAGGAGCACTCATGCGGGCACAACACTTCTACTGAGGGAGAGATACATCATCACAAGGTGATTTGTAATAACTGCAGCAACCACAAAGAGAGACAATTGCCAAGAAGGATAAACTTCACCACAAGCTGGCAAACACATCATCTGACATCATGTTGGCATAGTGCAGAATCAAGCAAATAAGAATGTGGCACATTAGAATGATCTGAGTACGACCACCACAATTCCACATACAGATTGGGCCCGTCTAACCACCAAATTTGTCACAAAGAATCAAGACAGGCAAGGGAATGCCACTGCAATGCTTAGACAGGCTCAGGGTAATAAAGGTGATCACCATGGGCTCAAGGAAGTTCCTGCACAAAGAAGGCTTTATGACAGCAAAGATAATGGAGATGAGCAAATGGAGCATAACACTTTTGGGGTAGAAATAATCAACATTAAGAACATGTGTGGTACCAATTGTATGCAGGAACAAATGACAGGGAGATATACCAAGGCACTAGGGGGGTGCCACAACACAAGATAAGGCACTGCGTAGCAATGGAAGGGAGGCAAGGAGAGCAGAACAACTCATCAAACATTACCACAAATGAAGGATAACACAAGTATATGACTTGCTGTGAACTAACATGACAAATATGACTTGTAAGATATGTCTAAGTAACTCAAATGATACCAAAGCAAATATAAACACCAGATTTAATCAAGAATTTGGGGGGCACAGGCCAACAGATTGATTACATATGAATGACACATGTTACAACTGGTAAATAGCAGACTACATGTATAATGAATGTTAATTACAATGTGCAAGCACAGTGGTCAATAGATTAGACCTTGTACATGAGAGAGGCTTTAAAACTCTTCTTAAAACAGTTCTGATTCAGACTTTCTTATTTTCAAGGACAAGTTTAAGTTTGCAGTTTCTTTTATCCAAATTATCCTTCAAGAATCAATACTAATGTTTTCCTATTTTCCATGTCATTTGTTTCCAGGAGCATAGCATAGTTTAGATTGCAGATAGTCTACTCATAACATGCACAAGAAAAACAAGTAGTATTCTATTCGTGTCCTGCACAACAACCCAAGCTATATATATTCTATTCTTCCTACAAAACCTTATGCCTCAAATAGTTGAATCATTTTCCAAGCTTGCATATAAGACAATTGTTATATCAAAGGATAACAAAAAAATGTATTAGCTCTAAAAAGTTAAAAACTAAAAGAAGCATAGATTACCTGCTATCACTGAAAACGAGAACATAGAACTACAAGAATTATATAAAAACAGGGGAACTGACCATGTGCCTCTACAGAAACAATTAATTTGCAATAATGTTAATTTAGGAAGCCTCTGGTTAATGAGAGAAAAACACAGAACTAAAGGATATTAACCTCACAACTAAAACATAAAATTTTGACAAACTCATTCAAACAAAGACACCCTAAGCCTTCGAAGGGTTAGACTGAAATTACCTTCTTCAGTGAAAACTTTCCTTGGGTATGGGATGGCCAGAGAGAAGGCTCTGTTTCCATCTGTCCTATTCTCATTGATATAATGTTTCACTCTTGTCAAAGTTTCTGTAGCTGCAAATTTTGCTTGAAGACTTGAACCATTTAGCAAACGAATTTGTAAATAAATGGAACTCAAATCTCTGGTTGGTAATTTCATTCCTGACTGATCATCCATAACAGGACTGCCTCCTTGAATGTTGGTTTCTATCTCAGGAACTATTTCTGTAGTTGGTCCTCCAAGGTCTGAACTCATAGCATTTATTGTTCGTTCTTCACATGACTGATCATACAATTCAAGCTTTTTCCCTTCATTGTCTTTACTACATCCAGACTTGACCTTATCTCCAGCCTGGGAATTGATATTCCCTATTCTGTATGCTTGCACATCTACAGATTTTTCAGCTTCCACTTCTTTGTGCATAGGATCAGGTGATGAATTTTGAGGTGTTTCATTAATTGAAGAGGAAGACAGGGCATCGCTTTGGGTGTTACAATACTCAGAAAAAAATGTGGTTGTGGATCTGCTAGGCACATCTGGCGCAGGAATAGTACTAGCAGATGCCATATCCTGCCAATCACCAAGAATTAAACTCTCAAAGAAAAACATGAGGAAAAATTAAAATAGATAAGAAACATATTGACAAGCTGCTTTTGCTACCACAACATACCTCCTGTTCATCAGTTCTAGATGCAACCACAATCTGTTCAGTTTCTTCAGTTCTAGATGATTGATTGAGAGGTATTGCTCCCAAAGAAGGTGATGGCTCAATACTATCTGTAATATCTTCATGCACTGGTGGGGCCACATTTAAAGAAGGAATATTGCTTACAGGTTCCTGTCTTGCTGTAATTGCTGCAGCAATCATGTTGGCAACAGCTGTTTCCTGCCCATCACAACAAAATGAAACAGGGTAAGATGGTTTGGTTATAGAAAAAGCAGACAAATAACATAAAAGTTTGTACCTTTATCTCAAAAAGCACTTAACGGATTCAGTAAAAGTGAAAAGTTGCTCAAACATTACAATTCTTGTATAAAGTGAACATAATATCTCAACAGCATGCACCTGAAAATGAAGATCGTTTCTTGCTTTCTCAATGCTCATAATGAGATCTTTGGCCAAAATATAACCTTCTGTATAATACAATAAAATGTAAAACACATTACTGAAATAGTTAAGAATGACTAACAATAATGTGCTCTGAACCAAATTCCGCATATTATTAAAAATATTTTGTCCAAGAGGAAGGAGGTTAGTACTAATTCCAATGGATACACAATAAACTATCAATGCATACACTGTAAGTCTGTGCAGTTACCATGATACCAGAGGCGCAATCCATTGTATCCAACAGCTGACATAGCTGGAACATATTTATGCGGATCTTTAAGGTCGTGTGAAGGACAACATGATCACGAAGTTCATTGATAATTAAGTTGAAAAATGCAAAAATATTGAAAGTCAATGCTACAAATTAAATAAAACACAAGAAACAATATTTAATGCAAGAAACAGTATGCCTATGTGCAAAATCATAATCACATTTGCAGTATAGAATATCCTGAAATAGAAATTTGTTCATGTCCTCTGAAAGTTTGCAGTTGCACCTTTTGTTCATTCTCTTGATAGATGGGAAAAAAGAACAGGTAAGGTTGGCTTACTTCACTAAATAGAAGGAATGCAAGGGGTCAACACACTCCAGTCAAACACGCGTTTCGATGCTTCCTTATGTACATAGATTTTATATTTACCTTTTTCTAGAAGAAAAAATGTGTGAAGATTATTACTAGAAAGATTTATTGCATTTGCTTGATTACAAGTAAATAAATACAAAAAGAGTATTAAAACTCAAAGATCAAAAACTCTGTAAGTAACTAGCATACTTACAAACTGTTAGCCTCTAGTGAGTAACCTGCCTAAAATGTGCCTGTTTACTCACAAATAACCCCAAATCCTGACTGTAAACTTGCCTACCCACACCCAGACTAAGTTCACAGCTAAAAATATAGTCAAAATTCTCATTTTATTTACCTTGCTGATTTCAGCTCTTGTGCCCTTGACTTCTTGACTCTCATTGCATTGACTTTCACTTGATTTGGATTAGTTTCAAGTTATCTTCGACTGATTTGATAAATTTAATCACCAGATTTGAAAGGTATGTAACTCTGGCTTCTTATTTAGTTTTTTCTCTCCTTTCATTTATGTTCTAACACTTCTAGGGTTTCAATCTTTCATTTTTGTCCCCTTTCTTTAATTTTCTTCTTTCAGAGCTAGGATTTTAAATTTTTAAAGTTGAAACTTAATATTGTTTTTTTCTTTTTGCTAGGGTTTCCCACTTTGTAGATATAGCATCAACAAGTAGCTGTAGTGGTGGCAGGTCCAACAACCCCACTTGAAAACATGCGAAATTGGATTCAAATGCAAGAATTGTAGTATGCAATTATTGTGAATTGAAAATGAAATAAGGCATCAATCACCTCAAATATTACCCTACACAAATCTTTGGCCAAGATGTGCCAATATAATTCAATGAAACCTGAGTTATACAAAATATTAGAGCTCTCCTTGCTGTCAAGGAGAATAAAGGAGAGGACGGCTGAGGCAATTGCAACTGTGATGAATTCTCCTCCTAAATTAGCAGTTGGTTGTCTTGGCATAAAAATTTAGTGCTCTAGTTGGTTGCATTTATAAGTGTTCTTTGTTCTTCATACTACACCTAGTGTGCAACCTTTCCTCAAAGGTACTGCATGTAACCAAGAGAAGCATCATGAGGCAAGCATAGCAAACACAATTTTTTGATATTATAGCAACATACCATTCCATGTAGCGAGGAGCTCACATAAAGTAATAGTAAAAAATTAAAAAGTGAATTTGCACAAAATTGGTTGTAGCATTTTGTCTTGTGTGGATAGATGGCGAGACCCATCTATTGATGAACTTTCTAGAGGCTTCAAGTAGACAGCCGGTATCTTTGAAGTCAATTAATGCCTCCCATGAAGAAAAAAATGTTTCTTTGTGCAATATGTTGAAGGAGGTGGTCATGGTTGTGGGTGTCGTGAATGTTATCCAAGCTGTGACTGACAATGCAACATCATATATACCAAACAAAGAAACTTCTTGAGGAGAGGCATCCTACTATATTATGGATCCCTCGATCTTCTGCTTGAGTACATATGCAAGTTTTGAGGGCTGAAAACCATGGTTGAAAAGACGGCAAGCATCACCAAGTATAACTACAACCCCTTTGGATACTAAACATGATTCACTTCCAATTTCATTAAATTAATTGCATCCTCTTTAATGTCTCTTAAGCATATAACCGTGAGCACTAGGTGGTTGGATTCTCCATATTCGAAGAAGGCCAAAAGGAATAGAGTTGTTAAGACTATTTTTATGAAGTTCTTGCAAGAGCATGGCTGAGATCCTCTATGTAACTTAAAGTTTACAAACTTGCAAAATAATCAACTCAATTAGTTTGTAAGTTTGTAAAGCTTATAAATTTTTCTTTTACTTCTTATTTGTTTTTTTGAAGAAGGGGACCAAACCCCTTTACATCCAAAAGAAACAAAATTAACATTGCACAACAAAGAGAAAGGATAGCTAACAAACTAGGCAAGAGACACAACAAAGCTGCAATATAGTTGAAAGAAAACAGGGAACCAGCAGCCCTAAAAACCAAAAGCAAAGAACAGAGAACCTATCAAGAGGATAGCAGGAAATTAAGAACCACAACTGCCTCCCACTCCTCTCTTAGAAACTATAGGTGCTATGCCACATAATCCTCTTCCATCTCATCAATCACAATTACATTGTCCTTCTTCTAGCTATGGATCTCTTACTAGGACCGACATGCATTTAAATTTTGTTTGTTGTTGTCATTCATGTTTTTCCTTTACTTTTATTTGTTGATGTCGTTCAATTTTTATTAATTATAATTTTAAAAATCCACACATTGTGGTGTTTTGATGAAACCTTTAGGCTAGGTTCTACACTTGATGGATGGGGAACAAAACCCAATGGGTTATCTATATAGGAACATGTTCTGCTACATTTCTAGGAGAGAGACATCATGAAGTGGTGGGACACATTTCAAGGACAGCAATCTTGGAGGTCATATTTGTATCAATTTTTTTACAAGTTTACATATAAAGGACATCAAGATTCAATAGACATTCACATAATGCATCAAATTCAAGATTCAATGTTAAATGTTCATTGATTCAAGCATAGGAGCGAAAAAAAAAAATCATTGATTTTATTACAACAAAAGGCCCCAAGATACAAAATGACAATCTCAAACAATAGCCATAGTAGTAAGATTATAGATATAAACATATAAAACTACACCTCATCTAAGTTATTCAACCTTTCACTTATACTTTATTTTTAAGTTTGAATGTTGTAAAAATAAAAATTTCTAAAATATTAGACTTCATGGGAACATTTGACTGTCCCCAAGACCGTTGAGAGATGTCAAAGATGTCCCCAAAACATAGGGCACACTTGGAATGCATTTTAGGGATACACAGAAAAAAGGTAGCATGCATCCCCATGTACCCTTGCATGAGGCCATGCACAAGTGCAAGGACATTATCCAACATTACTATGGAAGAAACAAACGAAAATATGAACCCCTGTGGTGCATAATATATGTTCCATGGAGACACATCCCTAGCATTCTTAGACTCATACCCGTACCTAGGACGTTCCAGTGACACAGAGATGCCTCAAAAACGTCCCACTGCCATCTCCTACAAAAAAGCTGACCTAGCATCCTAGAAATACTAACTATGCACGGGGATGACAAGCCATCCTTGGGGCAATCAGGGGATGTCAGCTGTCCCAAGTGGGATTGGAGACATCAATGACCCCAACTGTCCCAAGGACAGTCAGTCATCCCCATGCAAAATGCCACTCAGTTTTTAAAGTTCCATAATTTGTAGTGTTGTAAATTAAATTTTCACATGTATGAAATCTTCCACCTACAATCAAATATTTTGGATTGTAAGGTTTCATTTCCACACTGAAATACTTGCCACATTTTAAATGAAATGATCCACCCTTAAAATGCAGTGACAACTGAAATACCTAGAGTGCAATTTAATACATATTCTCAAGTGTCTAGTTTTCTGACTACCGCCACTACATTTCCCTTAACAGAGGTCATGACTGACTTTTTTGCAATAGGTAATTGCTATTTCTAAGCAGAAGATTTGAACAAATAGTGATTTGAATTATCTGTCATGATCCCATTCAATAAGGCTGGTTTTGTATTTATTGACAAAGCTCTTTTGTTTTTTGTCAATCCTTTTTGGCCCACCTACTCTATTTAATATGTTCAACTTATCTTTGGCCAATATTTTTATTGTTCTCTATTAAACTTGATCACAAAATGGATGTCAATGCTTGTTTAAATCCATCTATATTGTAGCATGTTGCCATAATGGTTGTTCCCCATTTTAACATTTTGGGGCTTATCTTTATATGGCTGTGAAAATATTGATTTCAAATTTTAAGATGGCTGTACTGAAATTGCATCCAAGAATCAGAAATCTGGCAATATACAGAAACCTAATGGCTCTGGTTTGATCTGAATTCTGAAAATAGAGATCTGAAGAGTGGAAATTTGTACTGGCCAAAATCTTGGAACAACTTAAGAAATTTGATATTGATGAGCTAGGCAATCTGACTTTTGAAAAATTAAATTTATGACGGGCCCAGCAAATAAAACTGAAAACTCTTGCTGCTGAATCTTTTTGAACTAAACTCTCATGTAAACTCTCAATTCAACTCTAATGTTATGTATTAAGGATCTATAATGTATATGATGAATGCCTTAAAAATGATATCAAATGAATATTTGAAATATCCCTTTATTTTAAATTTTTCTCTGTTTTTTTAATGGACATCCCCTTTGTTGTCCCCATCTTGGAAACTTGATGGAGCATTGCACAAATTGATCTAAAGTGTCATGTCTCCTTTTTCGGGTTAAATTAAATTAATAATATTATTTAAGTTAGGCCAAATAATCTCTAATTTTGGACTTGGAAGTGCCAAAGGTGGAGGCAAAGGAAATGATGGAGTATCTTTTTTGTGGCGACCTGTTAGGAGGGTTAGAGAAGACACTGAAAGCGGCCTTCATGGGTAAAGGAATCCCGCGCCCCTCGGACCTGGAACTCCTTTGGGAGACGGAAGAGGCAATAAAGGTATATCCCTTCCTTTTAGACTTAAAGGGGCCAGAGCTCATGAGGCACAAAATGATCTCGGCCATGGCGGTTGAATTTCTAAAAAGAAAACTGGGGTTGGTGATGGAGGAGGGTATGGAATGGGAGGAAGATTTCACCTTGTTTGCAGAATTAAATGGTTTCCTGTGAGGCTTGGCCTCAGTGTATAAATTTTTTGTTTTAAAAATTTTAATCGGTGTTGGTTTTATGAAGTTATGCAGTGGGACTGCAATTTTGTGTCGGTCGTAGCATGCTCCCGGGTTGGTAGGTCTAGATTTCATGGAAGAATGGTGGTTTCTCCTGCTATGCAGACGTACTGTATATTTTCTTAAACTTAATACAAATCATAACCTTGCGTATCAAAAAAAAAAATATTATTATAATGGGGCGGTGGGCCTAGCTCGATTGGCTAAAGCATCTTGTTGCAGGCAAAAGGTCATGAGGTCTAGTCTCCCCACCATCCCCGTGGTACCAGAGGGTGTGTTGCGCCAACGTCACCTATCACGTGAAAAAAGTTTACCAAGGGCACTGCAGTTTATAGGGGGGTGGCTACCCGATTCTGATTCCTGTAGTCTAAAAAATAAAAAATAAAAAATAAAAAAATAATATTATTATAATTAGAATAAAAGGTGTTTTTAAACACTAGCATTAAAATAAAAATATTTATAAATACTTAAAATAAAATAGAAAATTAAAAAAAAGTATTTTTAAATACTTAGAGGGAAATTTACAACCCAAGAGCCCAATTCAAAAAGGTATATCAAGGAGGGGCCTATCTTCATTTCATCATTCATTCAGGTTATCTTTTCCATCCAATATTCAGATTTGAGCAGTGTGTTCAATCTAGGGCATCCAAGGACAAAAACCCTTGGTGTGTTGGGGTTTGAGAGGATGAAAACCCTCTTGGACTTCTTTGTTAGGATTGGGAATGAAAACCCTCATTTCTTTCTAGGGCATCCTCACACACAGGTTGCACTGGAGCTGATTCTAAAGAATTTATAGCGAGTTTTCCAGCTGGATGATTTGTTTGCAAACAAATACTAAGGGTGCCATTGCTGATCTCAGAGTTTGGGGCACCATTGATCATTCACAGCCCTCAATATAATTCATAGGAGCAATCAGCTGTTATTGGGAATATTTTGGGCTGATTGTAGATTTGCAAGCAAAATTAGAGATTTGCATTTGGAGAGTTTCACGTTGGGTTTTCAGAATTTATTCGTGCTGTTCACCACCATTTTTGGTTAGATCTGGAGTGCCATTTTGTGGAGGAGAATATCAATATCAATATTATTTCCAGGTTGCTGATATAATTGTTCTTTCTGCATATTTTGTTGCTAATTTTGACACATTTTCTTAGAGTGCCTGCCCTAGGATAGATTTGTACCACATTGTGAGGGTTTAGAGGTGTCGTACCTTCCTATTTATTGTTGATATCATCCAATTTGAGGGAAAACTGCAGATTGAAAGATTTTGTGAAGGCTGCGATCAGCATTTGGCATATTTTTCATGACATACTGGTGGGCGAACTGTTGATCAGAGAGCTATTGGACAACCTAAGAGCTGCAATCTGCCTTGAACTCACTATTTTGCTGAGCATGATTCTCAAGAGGACCATCTGCCATCATTCCCGGGCTCATCACCCCTCATTTATTGTTGATCGCCTTATGGAGGGCTGCTGCACCAATTTCTGAAGGTGTTGGGACTGTACAGCTGTCCATGCAGAGCTGTAGCGGCATTCAGAAGGCTGTACCAATCAGAAATCATTGCTGTATTTAATTCTTTGGTTGGTATAAATCAGATTTGTATATGTTGGTTCCATATCTGCATTTTTTCTAAGGAGATTTGATATTTACAAACTTAGAAATATTGTTTCTAGTGAATTTATGTCTACATTGCAGTTGTGCAATTGATCAAATCTCAGATACGGGGTTTACTGTGACGTTATGTACTGCTGTCATGCTTTTCCAGCAATATATTATCAAGTGTAGCACACAGATTTGATCAAGCATTTCCAGCTATTCATTTTCAATTTTAAACTACTGTTCCAGTTTATTTTGGTTGCCAAAATTCAGGAAATACCAAAAAATCAGAAAATAACTTAAGATAACAGAGAAAACGACCAACAAATACATGCAGCAACCTATTACTTAAATCCCAATGTTTTCTTCTTCAATTCCTTTAAAACATGTGAGGAAATTATGGGTGGCTTCAACACATGCATGGGGAGGAAAATGCCTAACATAACCTTTGGAGATACAATTCAACAGAGAACAACCTAGCAACCAAGTGTTCAAACTTCAAAATAAAACGAGTACTTCAAAAGTTAAATCATAGTCTCATAGATAATATAACTGGTTAATAATTTCAATTTGAGTTTACTTAAAAAGTTATAAATATTCTCATTGCAGATTTGTGCTGGGAAGATTGTGGTGCAAAAGCACCAAACCATCAAAGCCTTGCCATCAACGGTTTATGTCAACGTTGAAGCGCTTCAGCATGTGAAGGCAACTGGAGCACATTTGAGGCCATTCACACAAAGAAGTACAACAAAATGACCTAAAGCACTTCAATGACCTTGTTTTTGTATAATACAACCTTGATCTTTGCATCAAAATGATTAAGGGGATAGAGACTCGTGATGTGACTGACTAGTTTTGCTTTCATCCAAGGGTACAAGGCTCTTATACAGTATAAAACCAATTTTCCACCATTGACTACATAAAATGCATATATTTGGCAAATTGCACATCCAAAATATAGATTACAAGATGGCAGCATCCTATTGAAGTTGTGCTGGTAAGTAGTTGATAACAATTTTTGCAATTGGATATCATGATGACTTGTATAAATATCATGACAGTCGCATGCCAGTCTTATTCTTTCTCCAGTATTATTATGGCCATAATTTGCTTGCACTTTGTGGTAATTTTTAAAAAATAGTTTAAAAATTATGACGTTTGAATTCCAGTCGCATTCTTTTTCTAGGACTAACACAGTAACAAGTTCTATTTTTTCTGTGGAATGTATTGTGGAAAATTAGAAGTGGCAAATGAAAAAATGTGGCTTAAGGGTATAACAAAGCCCTAATTGCCTTGTCTTAGTGCAAAAACCAATGGATTTGTAAGAAGTCCAAAGCAGTGATGATGGTGTTTGGTGTTTAGTGATATACCATGCATTTTTGTAATGTTGTTATGTGCCAGGGAAGACAATGTGGCATAAGAAATAAAATGGAATCCTGCTGACCATATGAACAATCTTAACTGATGCCCTGTCTCTCCTTCAGGCAGCAACTGCCTTTATAACCATTGCTTTTATATACTTGCTTTATATGGCCCATGGGTAAAAGTTATATCTTCTCACATAATGCCATGCAGTGGTCCTCCTTATACAGTTTTATGTCATCCCTCCATTTCACCTACAAACATTTTTGCTTGAAAATAAAACCCAATGATTCATATGGGGTGTACATGTTTTGGTATCAAGGGTGGTTAGGACAAGAAAATTCAAGTTAAACATTTGGAGGTAAGTGTTGGAACCACTGGATATAGTGTATGCCTTGGCCCTCTGCCCTTAAATGGGAGACCTTGGGCTGCAAAGTTGAGACAGTGTGCATCCCTTGTTGAGAACAAAAGGAATGTGAAGTGTGAAGTGTGCCACTCCCTTGTGAGTAGCTCAATACTGGGTTGTAATATTTCAGTAGATTTTTCATTTACTTGTTGCTTCAGCTATATAGAACATCAGCAATCACAGAAAATCCATTCCTACAACAATTTCTTGCCAGGCATCCTTCTATTTGCCTGCTTGTCTTGTCTTTCCATCTCGGACTTTGAAGTGTTACAATATTAAATTCATCTTGTCCCATGTTAGTTGGTTCTAAAGACAGTTTCCTAATACAGCATTTTTTATAAACCCAATATGAAACATATTTCTGAAGCAGTGCATTTCTTTCTTTGACAGTCGTTTTTCTAACTTCCTATGAGTCACCACCTCTCATCCAACCATGGATGGACAAGGAACCATCATTTCATGCTATGACAACTATGATGAATAACATGCTCATTAAAATAACCTACAAAGCCAATAATATCTCTATTCCTGCCATGTATGCTTATAGCCATAATCTATGCCACCATTTGGTTAATGCTTGCTAAGACCTAACCTTTAGAAAACTTAGCAAGGATATGAAGGTATAGGCATAAGCTAAAATCTTTTAGTCTAAACTAATATAAGCTTCATTTTTTGTTAGCTTTAGATCTTTAAAGCACCCCTAGTAATCCCAAACATGACGCAAATGAGCCTACTCAAGGGTTGGTGCTAATCTCTTCCATGGTTTTAAAACTTGTTAGTGCTCACAAATGGTGAGTACTGCAACTTTTTCTGCATCAGAAAATACTCAAGCATAAACTCACAAGTCGGAAGAGACAATCTTCAGCAAGTCCATGGTGCAGATTTGCCAGACATGCTTTGACTGTGTACACAAGGAAAAAACACTGCAAAAATGGGGGATTTTGGTCTTTCTATGCAAATTCACCCTTACCATTTCCTCACACAGCATTTGCAAGCCTGCTTGAGTGAATTCGAGCAAGTTTGGAGTGGATTTGAGGAGTAATTTATGATGATGATTTTCAATGACAATCATTACCAATTCATAATACATATCACAGTTATTGGTTGGACATTATAATTGCACGATGATGTGATATTGTACTCTGTTTGTATTCAAATCTAAAAGAGAACACGTCCACAACATTTTATAGACTCCATTGATATATTTTGCAAAAAGAAATGAAAAAAATTAAGGAATTTAAGTATTTTTTAAGATGCCAAGTTGCTTTGTCTCAGCCAAATTTGGATATGCCAAGTCTAAGTTTTTTAACTATGATCTCTTCCATATTAACCAATGTAATAGGCATGCATATGTTGAATGCATCAGTAAATCTACTCAACACTCATTCCATCACTAGAATCAAACAATTTAGCAAAGGTTTGGGATGCTAAGAAAGGAAAGAACCAAGCTTGGAGCACAAGCATTAAGAAACCATAAAGATGGTGGTTTATGTTAAAACTTATGATCAGATTTACATGCACAGAAATAAAAGCAAATCAGACACAATAACACAGCAGATACCCTGGGAAAACCCTCCACTTGAGGGAGAAAAACCCAGCAACAAAGATCTCTCTTTTGTATATCAATAATGGCAACAATTCACTTTACAATGAGGCCAATCATAGGGCCAATATTCAGCACCTACACTAGATGCACAACAGATAATAATCTGTCCTCCCTTGATAACTAAATCTGCACTTACAGAAATTCGCAATCTGCTCTTGGAGAAAGTTTGCACTTCAATGAAGGAGAGAAAATGAACTTGCTTATTGTATAACAAGGAGATAAGTGGTCTCTTATAAATACATGGCTATAAGAGATCTCACAAGGTCGGCCTCATTACAATTTGAACAAGTCGGCCAAGATACAATAATCAATGAATATAATTTACAAAGAAGGTCGGCCCAGAATAATAAATATATTATTTACAAAGAGATGCGCCCATACTCATTTATTCTCACATGTAAATAAATAGCCAATAGGCTACATTTATTTATGACTTTACTCGAGGCTGGAAGGATGAACCCGAAGCTGCTCAGTATCATTAACAGTTTATACAGTTAAAAATACACATAACAATCGTATAGGATTCTCTAGGGCAGTGAAGGATATTCCATGAGTGCATAGACTAAAAATCCACGAACTAACCTTTATACTACAAAATCAAGTTTTATATTTTGTGTTGATACTTAAATGACATGTATTAGACAATCATATTGTCTGAGTCATTAAAACAAACAGCACAACTTTTGAAAATACACAACTACCAAATCAACTCAAAATCCTGAATTCAACATCAACTAATCACCAAAAAGAAGACAAGCAATTTATTGCACAATAACTAATGACCATTCAATTAATAATGACTTCAAATCAAGTAACTTCTAAGTCGAGTACACTGTGTTCTCAGAAATCTTCTTTTGATCAGGCATTAAACTTAGCATTGATTAATATTTCTACTTTTTTCTTATGAAACAAATAAAACAAAGTTTCAGTGTTAGTTTACTATTGCAAAATGAAGATTGGACAATGCCATAAACTTGACTAAGATTACACAAATTTAAACACTCAACTCCCAAGCTCAAAATGATATGGATAGTTTACCTTATTAGTGTTCCAAACAATTATAAAGATGAAATTTCTATGCTAATTGCAAAATGCCTACATCTGAAGGATACATATTGCAGAAAACTGAAGAGCATCTGCACTTCCTTGTGGAAGATATAGAACAACACAATGTTCGGACAACAATTTCACAACCTGCATTTAAAAACTTAAATATTAAAAATAATCCTTAATCAAGACATTAACAAAGAGGAAAATAGAACTGTACAATCATCATAACCATTTAAATAGGAAGAAATCACTATAATATTAGCTTACACACAAACACAAACAAGGAAGAAGCTTATTAGAAACAAGAAGAATGTACTCACTTCTGGATCTCGCCATGTGGACTGCTCAAGGTTATCAGAATCGTCACCAGGCCCTAAAATATAAGAGAAGACAAGCAGTTATTCACTTCATCATATTATCTACATGAAATTGGTTGAAATCTACAAGTAATTAAAAGTTTTGATGTGTTTGACCATAATCTGTGTACTAATCAAAAATCCAGAGAAATAAATGCAGAGATCATAAGGAAAAAAAGAGCTTAACTCTTATTGAAGAGATCATGTACTTAAAATCACAACTAAATACTCTATGGATCTAATGACACAAAAGTTTATAATCAATTAACGAATGTTATCGATCCATTTACTGTACTTAAGTATTAAACTTTAAAGTCTCTAGCAAAATATTTTTCCATTATATTAGGACTTGCTTCTTCCTCCAACAAATACTATCCCCACACTTGAAGAGAAAATGAAGTTTATTCCTTTCAATTTTTTGGAAAGCTTTTCTGCTTTAAGTTATTTAGATTTCAACAAATTCCTCCTCCTTGTTCACAGTTCTGCTTAACCCTTCTCACTCAACTGAGGTGGTTATTCTCAACTGCAATCATCTTCTCCCTTTGCAGTCGTTTGGACCATAAGCATTCCTTGAATTTTGTTTGAGGTCCTGTGAAAACAGGTTTATTCCTTCAAGATGGATTAACTCCACAAAGCAATGTAGTAAATACCAAAGGAGAAACAGTGAGATAGAAAGGGACCTGAGAACAGACGATATGTATGATACACACAATGCATCAATTACCACTATATCACAATAGATCAAGATGATCTAAATGAAGCATAACTCTTTAAACATTTTTAGTTTCCTAATCCTGGCTGTTTAAGACAAATGTTGGCCTTATATTGTACACAAAGATCAGCGATGATGATTCATGCATAGGCATACACAAAGATCACCCATGATGACTCACACATGGGTATACACAAATATTGGCCATGGCAATTCATACATAGGTATACCTGAATATACTCAAATCCCAAGGTAACACAAACTTGTAACCAAATAGGTCAAACAAGCAAAGGAATATTACAAGACAGCCTCCAGAGCAGAAATGAACCCTAACCTCAAGCATTGCAAGGTTCACCCATAACCTGTGATACAAGGGGCTCAACGAGGGTGAGTTTTGATCAAACATACAAATGTGCACTGAGAGGGTATGATATATAGACTGCAAAGGATTGATTGATATAGCTTGAGTCCATAGCAGCGTTTTTAATCTTAAAATTATATCCTTTAAAAGTTTCCCTTTTACCAGTTGTCCTCTACTCTCCTTACGCATTAGGTGAATGGAATCAGATCCCTTACTAGATATTGTCCTCTTAAGACACAGGTATTTCCATTCAATTAGTCTGTGTGGGGATGTTTCTTGATGACCAAGGAAGAGAGGCATTGAAAACATATTAGGGATTAATTCCTTCTAGTTTCTACTATTTCTGAATCATAAAAATTGCAGCTTCACTTCTGATTTGATAACATTTTTTTATGTGAAGCATGAGGCAGAGATTCATATGGTAAATTTGGCGACACCTGACTCTCCAAATAGTTATATATTTTATGAATTAAACATTTATTTTGAATCACAATAAAGCACCCAAAAATAACTTTCCAATTCAATAACCATCATTCATTATAAGCAGCAATTCATATGTTGTGGGGACTTAAATGAAGCAGTCTCCAAAAAAAATCAAACCTGTTTTAGGAGACTGATGACTTGTTTTGGGTGCAGTATTTTTCTGTGAAGCAAAGCAACCTCTTCAATAAGGGTGTCTTATAGACATAATAAAGTTGGTTCTTCTATAGTCCAGATTCCAAAGAGTAATCACTTTCCCTCCTAGCAATGTTATCTTGAGATTTCTCCTAAATATCTAGACATAAGAAATGCAAGGAAACCAATTTGAAGCTAGGGTACCAGATTGGCAAGAAAACAGGCCAATTCTGGGTACGATTTGTCCTGGAAGTAGATTCTGCATCAATTCACCTGCAGAATTGGGCAAGGTTCAGTTTTATAGCATCTGAAACATTTGGAATCGGTAAGGAATGAAGCTAGAAGATTCTAGGGCACACATGGCATTCCAAATCCATTTCTGTCACAATTCCAAACTCGAGCAACTTTTTCAACTCATTTTTCTGACTTCTTGATTATTGAAAAACCCTAAACGAATTTTGTTTCTCTTGTTAATGAAGTTTAACGCGCCAAAGGTCCGCAGGAACAGCAAAGAAAACAATAAACCTTGTGCAACATGTATTTTATTAAAGTAATATTGTAATATTTGATGGTCATCTTAGTCATTTAGTTTACTTTCAATTAACTTAGATTGCTTTTAGTTAGTTTTTAGCAACTTTCTGTTTCTTGCTTTTGTTGTCGATTGTTTCTTTTTAGAAACATCGTTTGTAATCTATTATTTAAGGAGTATTCCTCTCCTTTGTTATATACGATAATCAATTACCATTTCATTGTATCAAAGCAGACGTTATTTTTTGGCAAAATTTTTGTGCAATAAAATTCGTGGTTTTTTACCTAAGAATTTTTAAAAAAAAATATTGTCCGTTTTTTTTTTTAAATCGTGAGGTTTCTCTTTGCTGGAAAAATCATGCTAGGGTTTTCTGAATCCCGTGGTTTTTTCTTTGCAAAAACGCAGAAGATATTTTCTCAAAAATCGTGGATTTTTTTGAAACAATAATTCGTGACCTATTTTAGAGGTTTTTCAGCAGATTTGTGACGGTTTTTCTCCTACCTAACCCCGCATGACCCAGTTATTCGCGTCTGGACATTTTTTTTGGCATTGAAAATCTCGCGCGACCTGCATTTTCTGCTCGCGATTTTTGTTGATGATTTCAGTAGGAAAAGGTGGGCGTATTTCCTCAAGGCAAAATCAGATGTGTTTAATGAATTTCAGAAGTTTAAAGCATTAGTTGAAAAAGAGTTAGGATGTCAAATCATAACTCTTAGGTTAGATAATGGGGGTGAGTTTTGTTCCAACTAATTCACCGACTTCTATGCTAAACACGATATCAAGCGTCAGCTTACCAAATCTTAAACCCCTCAGCAAAATGGAGTTGTTGAGCAGAGAAACCATACCATTACGGAAATGGCCTGTTGTATGATAGAGAACATAAATGTTCCAAAGAAATTTTGGGTTGAAGCAATGTACGTTGTTGTATACCTTCTTAACTAGTCTCCCACACAGGCCATCAAGAAGATGACCCTAGAGGAAGCATGGTCTGGGAGGAAACCAAGAATCAACCATCTTAGGATTTTTGGTTCTACTTACGTATGTTTGGATTCCAAATGCAAAGAGGACCGAGCTGGATTCCAAAAGCCAGAAGTTGATGCTTACAGGATACAGTGACAAACATAAAGCCTATCAGCTGATTGATGTGGACATTAATCGTCTCACATTCAACAAGGATGTGTGTTTGATGAAGAAGGTGGACCGTTTCAGCTCTCTTCTCCCATCAAGAGTCTCAAGGATCAACCTCTGAAGACTAAAGATTTGGGTGTTAGGCTTCCATTAGCTCCACTTGAAGGGAGGGAATCTAATGATTCTAAGATTGTGGAATCTCCAAGCACAACCCTATACCAATAGATTTCTCTCAAGATAACCTGGATCAGCATCCAAATGACTTCATTCCAAGCAGCCCAAGTCATGATGATCATCCTAATTTAGAAGAAGATGCATCTACTCTCCGACCTAAGTGGTGGGAGAAGCTCATTGGTGATGTTCAAGACGATGAGCTTGTTGAGGGTAGATCTTCTAGAGGCAAGAGCAAGTAGAACACGGTGAATTTTCCTCTTATGGCCAACATTTAGAGTGTTTATGAGCCCCAAGACTATTTAGAGGCAAAAGGTAAACTTGAATGGGAAAAAGCTATGGAATTTGAACATCATAGTCTTTTGAAAACCAATACTTGGGTTTTGTCAGATCTTCCACCAAGGAAGAAACCCATTGGCTGCAAATGGATCTACAAAGTGAAATACAAAGTTGATGGAACACTTGATAAATACAAGGCTCGGTAGGTGGCTGAAGGGTTCTCGCAAAGAGAAGGCATTGACTATGAGGATACCTTTGCACCCACAACAAAGATGAGCACCATCCAACTTGTCCTAACCATGGCAGCACAGTTTGGCTGGAAGGTCCATCAAATGGACGTGAAAAGTGTCTTCCTCAATGGAGATTTGGAGGAAGAGGTCTACATGAAGCAGCCTCTTGGTTTCAAGGTTGCAAGCAAAGAGCACAAGGTATGTTGGTTGTTGAAGGCTCTTTATGGCCTAAAGCAGGCTCCCAAGGCATGGTACTTGAAGATTGACTATTATTTGGTTGCACAGAGGTTTTAAAGGAGTCTTTCAAATGCAAATTTGTATGTCAAGAGCACTGGTAGTGATATCATTCTTGTCATCTATGTGGATGATATCATCATTACTAGCAGTGGGTTACATTTGCTTGAGCACATCGAGTTGAATTTGTGTCAGGTGTTTGATATGACAGATTTGGGTCTTCTGCACTATTGTCTTGGCGTAGAAGTTTGGCAAACAGGTGACAGTATTTTCATCTCTTAGTCGAAGTATGCCAAGAGTTTGCTGGAGAAATTCAAGATGACAGATTGTAAGATATCATCTACTCCCATAGAGAAGGGGTTGAAACTTTTAGCCAAATTAGACTCACCAATAATTAATGAGTTAGCTTTCACGCAACTAGTGGGAAGCCTCATCTATCTTACTGCCACTAGACTTGATTTAAGTTATGTTGTGAGCTACATTTCTCATTTCATGATTGCCTCTAAGGCTGAACATTGGGTTGCGGCGAAGTGAGAACTGAGATATGTGTAAGGGACATCTGACTTTGGCATTCTGTATAGCAAAAGCAAAGATCCGAGGCTGATTGGTTTTATAGATTCAAATTGGGCAGGTTTTGTTCACAACAAGAAGTCTACTTCTGGGTATGTTTTCAGTCTTGGTATGGGTGCAGTCACATGGGCCAGTAAGAAGCAGTAGGCAGTAGCTCTTTCCTCGATAGAAGCAGAGTATCGGGGAACAGTTAAGGTAGCATGTGAGGCAGTATGGCTTCAGAGGATGCTTGCTAACATGCAAATGTCTCAAGCAAGGCCTTCACCCTTGTTTTGTGACAACCAAGGGGTGCTAAAGCTTGCCAAAAATTCAGTCTTCCACAAGCGAACAAAACATGTAGAACTTCATTGTCACTTCATAGACAGCTTGTTGAAGATGGGTCAGTGAGTTTGCTGTATGTTCCGACTGAGGATCAAACTGCAAACATTCTTACCAAGTCCCTTAGTCTGGATAAATTTGTAAAATTTTGGGGTAAACTTGGTGTAGTAGAATGACCATTAAGGGGGGGTATTAAAGTAATATTGTAATATTTAATGGTCATTTTAGTCGTTTAGTTTACTTTCAGTTAACTTAGATTGCTTTCAGTTAGTTTTTAGCAACTTTCTATTTCTTGCTTTAGTTGTCGATTGTTTCTTTTTAGAAACATCGTTTGTAATCTATTATTTAAGGAGTATTCCTCTCCTTTGTTAAATACGATAATTAATTACCATTTCATAAATGATGCATTGCAAGGAAAGTTCTAACATCTGATCACAATAGTAATTAGCAAGAAAAATTTGTGTATTTGCTACTCAATTGACATATTTCTGCCCACCATTTCTAGATCTTGCTGTCATGCCCCCGCAAATTGCAACACTAAATCTTGGCCGACCTGTGTAAGGAAGTTAAATAAATTAATGAAAGAATAAAATTAATTCTATAAACATAGGCCGACCATAATTGTTAGATGTTGTATCATCCAAAAAAAAAGGGATATAAAGATGAGTTAGGGTGCAACAATCAAATGAATGAAGCGCAGCGAATACTTTAAGACTTTATCTAAACTAAGGCAGCACCCAAAGGCAGCGATGAAATTGAGTTAAATTAGCAATAAGAATCACCGCCCAAGTTTAATGAATAATAATCTAAAATAAAGGGACATCTCCCTTGTAGAAGTCATCTCCTTTGGGAAAAATTACATCCTCTCAATGAAGAGGCATGAAGGTGAGTGGTATAAAAGTAGATGGAATAGAGAAGTTGAAGGGAAGGAAATGGAATGGAATATCATTTTGAAATTTGAGCAGATATCAAGAAGAAATACGTGTGAATAAGAAGATGGTTCAATGAGAGATATATGAAGACAAATGATAAATCAATAATAAGGGAAGTAAGTTTAATATATATATATATATATATATATATATACACAATTATGCAATAATGATGCTTGCAGCAATTATTGAGCCTTATAAGTAATTATGATTCTTTAATATAAATATGGATAATAGATTCTTATAAAGCAATCATATTAGGGTTGGCAAGGAAACATGTTAGGGAAGGGCGGTATGGGAATTGTCTTGGTTGGATTTTCCTACAGTAACTGTCTTGGTTGGATGTTCCTGCCAATTGGATGTTCTCACAATGTAAGTACACCACCCTAAGTTGGATGGGATTGTCTTGGTTGAATGTCTGACCACTTGGGTCCAAGGAGGGTATGTGCACGCCCTTGGGCTTACTCACGATGAATAGTTTTTCTAGCGCCCTATCATGCGTTTCCCTCCAATCCCTACCCTGATTGGTTATTGGAAAAGAGTAAATATATTGGATTCAAATTTAAGTAGTTATTCATTATTTCATAAATGTTAATAGTTCATTTATTCTTAAGTTCAATATTTATTATATAATTTAATATGGAAAATTATTTGTTAAACAATTTTATTTTGTGTCAGTGTCTCTTAAGGCAATTTCAGGCATACTCCAAGTAGGGGACATTACAATTGCTGTTTGTGTTTGCTGCTCAGTCAACATTTCTGCCCTCTTGCTGCTTGAACCAGCCCCTTTCATATTTAGCAACCTCATTTAGGGTTACATATAATGGCTCGTAAAGGATTAGTGTGTTTCTTAATCTAGAATACTACTAACACCATAGTTCCTGCATTGATAATATGTATAATAAAGTAAGAAGCATAAAAATAGGCTAAACAATGGGAGCTTTCCTTGACCTGAAAAAATTATCATCTTCAAGTGCCGCTGCTGTCATCCTTTTGTACCTTGACTTTGACATGTATTGAATCGTTGATCTCTTTGAGATTGTCGGCCCAAACACAAAAGCATATATATAGACAATGTAATTGTGACTTTTAGATAATAATAATAAACTAAAACTTAAGCTAACCGATGATGAGAAGGAAATAAACTCAGAAATACCTATGTTGCCAATGTTGATCTTGATGATGACCCTGATTATTAATTGTTTATTTTAATATAGACCAATGAATATCTATCACTACACTCAAGTTTGACAAATTGATATTGAATAAATATTTTTGTATTTCAAATTTCTAATATTTATGGTAGTTTTGTTTAGCATATGCATGATATGTGGTATTCTGAGCTTGATTCCTGTTTCTCTGGTGCAAATGTGTGTATTTTTATTATATTTATATGTTTTTCGTATGAATGTACCCAGAATGTACCCAGCCCCAACAACAAAAAATTGGTATACCAGTGAACCATACCCACATGCTGATTCCAATGTGCTCTATGATGGTTGTGGACTAATGGCATACTGTGACTCAATTTAAGTTTTTGACATTTTGTGGATTGCAAATGCCACTAGCACAGATCCATCTTAACATGGATCTAACAGACATTGAGAGGCATCCAAATGCACTACCTCTAGCTGCTGACTGTTATAACTAGGAGGCCACTGGTCCTGAATAGAAATGGATACACAATGCTTTCTTCTAGCTCAAGGAAACACAAATCGCAATAAAAACACATCATCAATATCGACCTGGATGCAAACCCTTACACTCGTTTTCTTGTAGAGAGAACTTATGCAAAGAAAGCTTGAATATCAGAAAATGCTGTAACCCAGAAGTGCTGCCAAGCAGAACTTCTCTTCATTCTAGAATCTAAACTGTTGGAAACTGGTCTAGAGGGCACAGCTAAGGCATGGAAATCTCTCATCAGGGTTTAAATAAGTCATCCCGGCCAAATAGCTTCAGCAAGGAAAAGATGCAGCAGCAGCAGCAGTAGTCTGAAGCCAGAACAGAGGATGGCAAGGTGTTTATGGAATGCAGAAATGCTTTGAATCCTTTCCATACCTGCAGAGATTTTTGCAGGAAACAGATCGCCAAAGATAAGAATTTTCCCAATGTAGGGATTTCAAGAGGTTCATAGGGGTTTTGCATCACTGGGTTTCCTTTGGACGATGAGGATGGAAGTAGCTAGGAGAATAGGAATGAAGCTAAAGCTGTACTGGAAGAGAATCCACCCTCTAAGGACAACTTTTGGTCTATTTCCCTCTACTTGGGAAGTCTTTTTGGAATAAGATCCCTCAAAGCTGTTCTTCCAAATAACCAGAAATAAATCCCTTGTCTATAGAATTTTGGGCAAAAGGCTGAAGTTTGAATAGATCATCCTGTGGATGGAGTTTTCATGGAGTGAGATCAAGTGCTCTTCTTTGTCTTTGCTTTCCAAAGTTTTCTTCCTATTACAGTTTTCAGATGGAGGAGGGGAAGAAAGGTCTTTCATTCCATGGCAGGATTGAATTGTTTTTGTACCTCTGGAAGCCCTTTCTTGCCCCTGTGGCAGAAGCTATTGCAAGGTTTTCAACATGGATTATTTTTTACTATCTTCCACTGGTCTGTAGAAATGCTAATCTGATTAAGTTGTTGGCTGAGAAGGTGGGTGAATTTGTATGTTGATCCTGAGATGGATAGGTCAAAGGGCTTCTGCATTTGGATATGTGTTTATGTAGATGTTCCCAGACCTGTTAATCATTCCATCTCCATTTTGTCTTCCCAAGGAGCCTGGCTTCAGCTTGTGGATTTTGAAGGGCTTCCTTTTAGATGCTTCTATTGCAACAAGATTGGACATAAGGAAGCTAAGTGTTCCTCTTCTAAGATGTGAGGTTCATGTTTGGTACATTTGCAGAAATGAACCCTAAAGCCTAGCAAGTCAGATGAGGATTTTTTCTGGAGGATCCATGGTTGTTTCTTTGCAGCTCAGGAGGCTAGTAGGCATGGACCCTAGCAGGTGGTGTCAAAGAAGACTTTTAAGGATGTCAGCAGATTAGGATGATGGAGTTGTCAAAGATTCTAGATTTGAGTACAGTGGGCAGAAGTCGTTTACTTTGGTGGTGAAATACCAGGAGAAGGAAGTGGGTTTTGGCTCAGCTACAGGACCTTGCTTTGTGGGGTAGAGATCTTGGAGCTTCAAGATTATCTTCCCCACTTTTGAAGGTCTGAAAAACACCAGGGGAATCTCTTCCTTGGAAAAGCTGTTTTCTTCAGAGCTTAAGCCTATGAAGCATCGTGGGTGTAAAACTGAAGAGGAGAGACTGCAGATGGAAACAATGGCAGCAATCAATGAAGAATCTCTATGGACTATGTAGAGCCTCTTTTCTCGAAAGTGCAGGAGAATGGCCATGATGACTGTTGGGCGTTTGATACTGGCTTTATTTCTACAACGAGGTTGTTTGTGGAATTTTCTTTGCCTGGTATACTCTTTAATGTCTTTATTGGCTTTAGTATCTAAGCTGTGATATTGGCTTCTTTTGTTGGATAGTTTGTTTCCAGTGAGTTGGAGTTTTGTGAGGTTGAGTTGTTGTCTCCTGATCTTCCAGTAATGCCTATCTTTTTTCACAAGTGAGGGCCTCAACAAAACTCTCATTTAGCAATTAAAAAAGAGCATGCTACTAATCTGAGTGCCAATGGAAACCACTAACTCCATATTTAATACATCTAATGCTAATATATCTAACGCTCATTTCTTCCTATGTGATTTCATCCTGAAGTCTCTAATATCAATTTTGTCAATTAAACAATGATGCGCTTAGAATTTTTAAGGCAATCAAAACTATCCACTTACCCACATTGTGGATTGCTTGTGTAGTTCAAAAAAAGTTACCATGTTTTATGAGCTAGATTTAAGAAGTCAGTGTCATCAAGCTAAAATTATTTTAAATAATGTGCCAAAAACAGATTTTGCTCTCTTTGAATACTTATTAGTGTCATTTAGCATAAAGAATGCTCTGACCTTTTTTTTAATAAAGTAAAGAGGGATTACAGGGCCCCCAACCCAATACAAAACACCTTAAAGCCAGCAAAACAGGATTTCATAAGAGGTAGAACCCACATAGACACAGAATTAGTAAACACAACAAAGACAAACAGCACTAAGCACCAAGAGGTGCAAACGTTAGTTACCATCCTGCAGAGAATTGAGGTCCTTGAGGCTAGTGATCACCTTCAATACATCCATCATCAACTTCATATTCTCTAACAAAGGAGTAGTTTCCACCTTTTCCATAACCTTATGTGGCAAAGCCAGAATTGCTTTGCCTTTGAGCCTACCAGATGAAGGTAGAGAACAATTCTATTTCTTGATTTTCTTTATCTCTCAATGGAACATAATTATGTTGGTGACAGAGCTCTACATCACCTCTTTGCCAAAGGCAATAATTGAAGAGAGAGAAGCCGTAATACTATCTTGATTACTAACAATATTATTCAAGTTAGTCTCCAGCTTATTGATCTTGTCTCTGAAAACACCCTAGGAGGTCTGAAGATCAACAAGCATATTGTTCAGAGGGTGGAAAGAGGCACACAGCTCCATATCAACAGCACCATCCAAGTGGCCAAATGGAGGCCTCGAGGGAGAATTTTCCGTAATCTGAATGGGGGAAGGGGAGACATTTTTTCTACTTAGGATACCCATGTGAACAACTTGAGTGTCAGCAGTGACAGCAATGGGGGACAAGTTACAACGGCTTACCTAGAGTCAGGGTCAAGCCTTGAGGATTAGTCTTACTGGTAGAAGAGAGGGGAGAGCTTTTGTCCAAAGCATCTTGTTGGGCAGACACTTGCCAACTAGGGATCATGATCTTGAACCATTTAGGATTCAGGGCAGTGGGGTCAACCTGGTAAGCAACTCTTGGGTCTCCAACTAAAGAATCATCAAAATTATCTTCCTTAGAGTGAGAAGAATTAGAGAAAATGTCATTAGATTGAGAAGGTTGCAAGGAACAAGTGATGGGAGTCAAGGGCTCAAACTTACAAGCAAAACAAAAGGAGCAACAGTTAACAATCAGGACTAGGGTTTTCTTGACAAAGGGTTTATTTCCAAGTTTTGGGGTAGACTATCCAAACCACAAAGATTTCTTAGATCGGTGGATGGGGGGGGGGACAGGCCAAAATCTTGCTATGAGTAGCCCTTCCATCCACAAACCGGTGGCAATAGCAATGTAACCCTTAGTGGTGGAAATTTGGACACTTCCAATAATAACCTGCCCATTGTTTCATGATTTTGCAAATTGAACCAACAGGGCAAGATCATGCCCCTTCAAATTCTTAAAATAGCAAGCAATGCCACCTTTAACAAAGATCCACCACAAATCTTTGTCACTTTTGAGAATTTCACAAGAGGTGGGCTCCACACGAACCCGATCTCCAACCATAATTATTCCCATTAAATGTAGCAAAAAAGAATAGTTGTTACCCATAACCTCTAAAGCAACAAAATAGGAGTCAATAGGCCAAATATAACCCTTTTGATGACTGAAAAGAAGCAAAGTGAAAATGAGAATGCAAGGCCCATCAACAAAATGAATACCTCCCCATGTGATGAGTTACTCAAATTGTTGTACAATTGATTAAGTTGATTATTCATGGCTGCACACACTTACTAGTGCAAAGCTAAGCTGGATTGCATGAGAGGAATAAGGGTCTTCATCATTTTAATGAGAGGGGACATGACACTAGGAAAACTCCTAAGAAAAACCCACTTTCCTAGTGCTAAGGGTAGGATCTCCACTTCAATGGTGTTGCTTATCATTGCTAATTAAATTGTTTTTATTTGTGGGGAGATTGGAGGAAAGTCCCTACACCCACCATTTAGATAGAGTTATACCGAGATTAGCCAAATTGTCTTTTGTCTTATTACCTTCCCCAAAGAATGCTTGATGTAAACCTTGGAGAACTTTTGGAGCAATCTTCTTGCATCTCTAATGTAGACACTAATTTCCAATTAGGACAAGAGGTACCAATTAGAAGGTCTAAGATTAAGTTAGAATCTCATTCCACCTGAATATAGCTGATCCCTAAAGTGACGATCAGTTTGATTACCCAATAAGAAGCAATATCTTTAGCCCAATTGTTAGTTTTGATACCAAGATCTCCCACATAAGCTGCAACTAGATTACCTTCCTCATTTATGATGGTTCCCTCAACACTAGCCTTTCCCGGATTTTCTTTTGGCACACCATCAAATTCAACTTTAACCACCCAAGAAGTGGAGAGATCCAATTAGTAGCTTTTTTGAGTCCCTATTTTAATGAACTCGCCATACTCAAATCCTTTATCAGCTCCTAGTTTCTCGCTACTCTAGATTCCAACAATGAAGGGCAAGCAATGGCATTTTGTATTTTAGCCACCTCCACATTCTCAACAACATTTTGTAAGGTACTATGAAAAACCTCCATAGAGATTCTATTTTTATCTCTAAAAAATTGCTTGTTTCTTTCTTTCCAAATGGCCAAGCAAATTTGTAATGTCCCCGTTTTAGCTGACATTGTTTGTTGAGGAGTGAGCCTATCATTTTGACCCTCGTAGGCTAACGGATGTGATTAGAGGGTTGCTTTTGGTAGTTACCTTGCGTTGTGGGACATTACTCCATTGATTGATTCAGGTTTGGGCCTTTGCAGAGACTTCCAGAGTGATATTCAGGCACTTACTATTTATAGTAAGTCAGGCCGACAGGGGTTACTATTTTTGGCAGGGCACCTGGCTCAGTTAGTCTTCTCAGTTTCAACCCAGTTTGACAATTTGTTGAGCAAACGAGGAATAATGGAGCATTTAATAATAATTAAAATATTATTATTATGACTTTATATTATAAAGTCACTTTAAGTGAAATATTAAAGTTATTAATTATTTAAATGGCTTATTATAAAGTATTTTAATGACTTTATAATAAAAGAGGCGAAATGATTATTTAATGAGTATTTATTACTCAATAAAGGGGACGCCATTTATTGATTAATGAGCCTAAGTATTGAAAAGGGCGAATTTAATATTATTAAATGCATTTTAAGTTGCTTTTTGGGGGTCGAGCTTCTTGAGAGGTTTATTTAATGTTTCGAAGACAAATGAAACTCGTTATGATATGATTATTCAAAATTTGTCTTTTCTCTCTGACAACATTTGGAGTTGCAGAAACAAGGGTTTCTGCAAACAAATTTTGGAGAACGTCAACTCTTCAGAATCAGGCATACTAAGGCTGTGAAAGATTCAGCTGAGGATTGTCAGTTGAGTGGCTTCATACAGAAGTAATTACAGAGCTTATTGGTGAAGTTTTAGACTGGGGTTTGGATCGATTTTCTTCCAGAAGAGAATCTTTTTCATTGGCCGTGATTTATCTAGCATCTGGCACTTTTTTTAAGGCCGTACGGATTTCATTTATTGCTGGTTCAGGCCGTACTTTGCAGCAGCAAGGTCGTACTTCATCCATAGGCAAAAACGCCTTGCCTTTTTGTCAGATTCTTCCTCCAGTGGTGGTGCCTTGGTCTTCTGGGGGTCCTGTGTCTGTTTGGCAGAGGGAGATCATTGTCTGTAGGCTGGCCGTACCATTTTCTCATCATTATAGGCGGCTGCAATAAAAATCAGGTTTTCATTAAATGTTATTGCCTTTTTGCTTGCATGTTTGAAATTCGCCTTTGTAAGCATTCAGCAAGTTCAATAAATCAAACGCCTTCAGATTACAAGTTGATCTGTCTTCATATTTACCTTCTGGTATTTTATTTATATTTTACAAGCATTTATTTCCAAAATCGCACCACTTCTTTAAACTGCAAAAATTACAAAAAACTCAAAATACAACAAAACAAACAAAAAATTGCATTATCGTCAGAAGTCAGGGTTGAGAGACACCTGGTCTCCTACAGTGGTATCAGAGCACAATTTTCCTGCCATCCTGTGCTTTTTCGATGCTTTTTCATGAGTAGAGATATTATATTCTACAGCAAGGGTAGAGGAATAGGCAAAATAGACGATTGGTCAAGTCCACCTATTCCAGAAGGTGAGACAGTGTCAGGAATCTTGGGCTTACACAGATCCAGTTCTAGTAGTAGTGAGAACAACATCACTACTTTGATGGCAGATCGGGAGGTGTCGAGGGAGACACCTAAGGATCCAGGAAAGGAACATGCTAGAGCGGAGAGCCCGGAGACAGAGTACAGACGAAGGCATGATAACATGATGGACATGATGTCTTAGCTTATGGGCACGATGAGACAGCATACACCACATCAGCATGTCTTCCAATTAGGGCAATCTAGCAGGACTGCAGGTGCGGAGCAGCCACAGGTGTCAGTACCACTATAGGCATCTTCCAATGTTCTTGAGCGTAGGCCTGGACAACCTACTTTCCTTGCCAGAGAGGTCCCTCCAATTCAGCAGGCAGAGCACTCGGTCCCACAGCCAGAGTTTTCAGACACCCCAGGGTACGTCAGTGGCTGACGTGACTAGGTACTTTGCAGAGTATTTGACATTGGCTCCTGAGATCAGGCAGTCTTTGTCTTTTCACGAGTTTATGGATGTGCATAGACCCAGAGGTGGAGGTAGATTTGACCGCAGAGCTCCCCAGTACCAGCCACCACCACCACAAGTGAATCGTGATCTTCAGCATGCAGTGAGCCAGATTATCTTGCCTTATTTTGATGGTGCTGAGAGGAGTTCAGCGAGGTCTTGGGTATAGAAGCTTGATAATTACCAATCTTTGAGACCTATGCAGGAGGACAAGGCCATTAAGTTTGCTACACTGCATCTTGATGGGTTGGCGCATGACTGGTGGCATCACGGTATGTATACACTGGGTCATCACACGATTACCACTTATCAGGAGTTCACGAGCAAGCTCATAGAGCGTTTTGACAAAAAGGATCCAAAACTTTACTTCAGGGAGCTAGCTCAGCTCAGGCAGACAGGCAGTTTGGATACCTACATCAGTGAATTCCAGAAGATTGCAGTTATGGTGACAGGCATATCGGAGAGGAGACTTCTCATCTTGTTTACTGAGGGGTTATATGAGCCTATGAGAGGTTGGGTCAAGGCCTTTGATCCCCCTACTCTTCAGGAGGCTATGCAGAAGGCAAGGAGTATGGAGCTTGCTGCTCCAAAGAAACAATTTCAACCCAAAACAAACACCTTGCCTGTTGAGGAGAGTCATACACCAGTTGCAAAACAAAAAAAGAAAACAGCAGCAAGAATTGATGACGCAACTCGTGATGAATTGAGAAGGAAACAACTATGTTACTAGTGCAAGGAACCTTACAACAAGGAGCATGATTGTCCTTTGAGACCAAAGGGCAGAGCCAACCGCACCATGTGGGTTTACTATGAAGATGTTGAGTTTGAGGATTCAGACCAGTAGGCTGTTTCAGAACATGTGGTGGTCGGGAATGCCTCTATGGAGTTTGGGCCCGATGCCAACTTGTCCCCGTTCGTATTATCTGCTAGTGTACGGGATGATTCATTCAGGTTTAGGGGATTAGTGGATGAACAGCGATGTATTGCTATGCTTGACACTAGAGCCACACACAATTTTATTGATGAGAGCTTTGTCAGCAGATGCAGACTCCAGACAAAGGACTTCGCTAGATTCAGAGTTCGGGTGGTGGATGGATATACCCTCACTTGCACTCGACGAATTTGTAATCTCACCCTCATGCTGAATGATTATGAGTTGCAGGAAGACTTTTATGTGGTCAACCTAGGTGGGATGGATTTAGTGTTGGGTATGAGATGGCTTCAGGACATTAGTGTGTTCACCCTCAACTTGCCTAAAATGGAGATGAGATTTGAGATACAGGGCAAGAAATATGTGTTGAGGGGGATTACAGATGGGAGCCTACGCTCTATCTCTCTCGTTAGTGGGAAGAGTGAGAAGGTAGAGAAGGACTTTGCGCAGATTGGGTATGGTTTTGGATCCTACTCTCTTGACCCTAGTCTGGAGATGAGTGATGATAGTGTTTGGGATCCTACTTGTGCACTGGGATTTCAGACTCAGCTTTTGGAGGAGTTTCACAGTGTGTAAACAGTGCAGAGTGCTTATAGTTTCATGTTTGACCCACACGTACACGATTTCTTTCAGGTGCACAATTCTGGTATGCACGTACTTGATATGTTGGATGACAGTATATCTTGTGCAGTTTTAGGGAGCAAGTGTTGCTTGCAGTTTGACTTGCTTCCTCCTGGGTTTCTTGATCCTATGACAGACAGCATTGAGGTTGACAAGGATGGCATTCCATTCCAATTGATCAGCTGTGGGAGTTACTGGAGACAGTTGTGGCTAGTAGGAACATTGTCCGGCACTATTCTTGGGATCTAGGTGGTGTGGTGCGTCCTTATTTGCAGAGATTGCTTGGGGACAAGCAATTTTAGGGAGGGCGGATTGTAATGTCCCCGTTTTAGCTGACATTGTTTGTTGAGGAGTGAGCCTATCATTTTGACCCTCGTAGGTTGACGGATGTGATTAGAGGATTGCTTTTGGTAGTTACCTTGCATTGTGGGACATTACTCCATTGATTGATTCAGGTTTGGGCCTTTGCAGAGACTTCCAGAGTGATATTCAGGCACTTACTATTTATAGTAAGTCAGGCCGACAGGGGTTACTATTTTGGCAGGGCACCTGGCTCAGCTAGTCTTCTCAGTTTCGACCTAGTTTGACAGTTTGTTGAGCAAACGAGGAATATTGGAGCATTTAATAATAATTAAAATATTATTATTATGACTTTATATTATAAAGTCACTTTAAGTGAAATATTAAAGTTATTAATTATTTAAATGGCTTATTATAAAGTATTTTAATGACTTTATAATAAAAGAGGCGAAATGATTATTTAATGAGTATTTATTACTCAATAAAGGGGACGCCATTTATTGATTAATGAGCCTAAGTATTGAAAAGGGCGAATTTAATATTATTAAATGCATTTTAAGTTGCTTTTTGGGGGTCGAGCTTCTTGAGAGGTTTATTTAATGTTTCAAAGACAAATGAAACTCATTATGATATGATTATTCAAAATTTGTCTTTTCTCTCTGACAACATTTGGAGTTGCAGAAACAAGGGTTTCTGCAAACAGATTTTGGAGAACGTCAACTCTTCAGAATCAGGCATACTGAGGCTGTGAAAGATTTAGCTGAAGATTGTCAGTTGAGTGGCTTCATACAGAAGTCATTACAAAGCTTATTGGTGAAGTTTTAGAATGGGGTTTGGATCGATTTTCTTCCAGAAGAGAATCTTTTTCATTGGCCGTGATTTATCTAGCATTTGGCACTCTTTTCAAGGCCGTACGGATCTTATTTATTGCTGGTTCAGGCCGTACTTTTCAGCAGCAAGGTCGTACTTCATCCACAGGCAAAATCGCCTTGCCTTTTTGTCAGATTCTTCCTCCAGTGGTGGCACCTTGGTCTTCTGGGGGTCCTGCGTCTGTTTGGCAGAGGGTGATCATTGTTTGTAGGCTGGCCGTACCATTTTCTCATCATTACAGGCGGCTGCAATAAAAATCAGGTTTTCATTAAATGTTATTGCCTTTTTGCTTGCATGTTTGAAATTCGCCTTTGTAAGCATTCAGCAAGTTCAATAAATCAAACACCTTCAGATTACAAGTTGATTTGTCTTCATATTTACCTTCTGGTATTTTATTTATATTTTACAAGCATTTATTTCCAAAATCGCACCACTTCTTTAAACTGCAAAAATTACAAAAAACTCAAAATACAACAAAACAAACAAAAAATTGCATTATCGTCAGAAGTCAAGGTTGAGAGACACTTGGTCTCCTACAAAATGTGAGGTAAAGTTTGGTTCCACAAACTCCTTTATTAAAGGGTTAGCAAAGGAGGAGCACCAACAACCTTGTTCTTGTCTAGCTCATAATGGGAAACCTAGCTAGCTTCAAAAAAAAATCAGAAATGAAGTCCAAATGTCCCAAGCGAAAGGGCAGTTGAAGAAAAGGTGATCCACCATCTCCTCCTAGGAATAGCACAGGACACATCTATTTGATAGTTGGAAACCCCTCTTTTGAAGGCTGTCCAATGTAAGAATCTCACAATGAGCAGTAGTCCACCAGAAAAAGTTGATATTAGGGGTCAATTTTAGATTCCAGATATTGTGCCTATTCATAGAGATATTGTGCCTATTCATAGAAAGAGGAGTGTTAACCATTTTCATCCAAATAGTAAATAACATTTTCAAGGTGTACAAATGACTTGTGGCAACTTTTTTGAGAATGCATAAATCTTGAGATGGTACAAAAACTTTTCCATCAAGTATAGTTTCTTCCAACAAAAAATAAATAATTAGAACAAAGTTAAAAGAGGATGGAAAATTTAGAAGACCCCATGACCATAGATGAAACCAAAATTTAAAAATCTCTGATAAGCGTCCGTGAATTAGGAAATGTATTTGGCCCACAAATTTCTTTTAAGGGATTTGTTGCCAAAAGAACAGCTTTGATCTATTGATAACACGGTAAACCTTGCTATATATTCCTTCTCACCCCTCAATATCATTTGTTGTTTTAAGATGATGCTACTTAAGTGCCAACTGGAGTAATTCCCATGGAAAGACAGAATGATCTACAAAAGCAAAAAGATATTACAAACTAAGTGAAGGCACCTTAATTTGGCAAAATATAATAAACTTTAAAACATATACCTAACTGCAGCTACTATTGCACTACAATTTGGTAAAATGTAGGTCTGGAACTTATAGCACATACATGTATTTATATATGTAAGATCATGAATAAAAGGCTGCAATATTTTCAAGATTTTGCAGAAGAAGATTGAGAGAGTCTCAACAAACTTGTGGACCAAAATTACTTCCTTGTAAACTGGATGCTATTTCATAAAATGAAACTTATCATTTTGTCTGAATAATGTTCTTCAAAAATAGACAAAAATATTCATAAAGATTCAACTAAACATACCTCCAATGTAGACAAACAAAATCTTCATAGACATCTTTGTTGCTGCAATTGCCTGGGAAACAGGTCCCTTAAATGCCAATGATGGAAGTGAGCCCTCCATCTGCATCAAACACCATTAAGAACATAAGTACACAAAGATGCATAAAGGTTCTACTCTTAGAGAAAAGATCACCACACTAAACAAAACTATGTGAACATAGATCAACAGTGGCGCTGAGTCAATCACTCCTTGCAACAATCTTGAGCCAAAAAATGGTATACAGTTTAGGAGAAAACAATTAACAGAAAATACTTTTGACTTATTGTCACCAAGGAGCTGTGTTTTTCCTTTGAAAACCAGCTCATTACCATTTCTTACAAGACAAAGGAATGGAAGCAAGGTTCTAAGGATTCTGTGATAGGATACTCTAACGTTCTAACCTATTCACAATAGCACAACAATTACACAGCAATGGCAGAATGTCCTTGCATGTAAGTTACTTTATATTATTTGATTCTGAAACAAGAAAAATAAAAAATGCAGTAATTTAAAACAAAATGAGGCAATGCTGTAAAATTAGCCAGAAAGGTTTTTTTTATTTTTCCTTTTTCAATTATGAAGTATTTTTTGAACTGCAAGCAGGTTTAGGTTCCTAAGTTGCAGATATTTTGTACCCAACCATGTCCAGCAGGATAATCTGTGCCCAGTAAATTGAAATTGATCTTTCAATATTCTATGTAATTTCCATGCTTTAGCATGTCTCCTAAGGGTTTGAAGCTGTCTGAGAAACACAACATTCTTACCACTTGATCTCATCCAATTTCACTTGCTTTTGGAAAACTATCATTATTGAGTTCACTGAGTTGAAAAGCTTGCAGCACACTGCACATTTCTATGCATTTCCCTATTTGGTGTGTTATAATCCTTATACTGAATCAAACACTTTACAAATAAAACTACAATCAGAAGTTTTACAACTTTTTGATGTTATGGCCTAAGAGGTCTGTAAGGTAAGCGGGAATGCATTTAGAATAGAAAATTAACCTGTGCTCAAGAGGTCTCTATTGTCTGAATTGTTGTCAACTTTACACCTTTATCTTACCAATGACTTTTTGGATAGGTGAGATTTAAGGTTTAAGAATATGTTTTTAAATAATTGCATCTATTTGTTTTAGAATTGCTATTGCTGTTTAGGACCTTATTTGCTGCCCTAGAATGACAGCAACAAAGGCAGGGAGGGGTCTCTTGGAGGGGCAACTGCTATAATATTTTGGTTGCCTGTGGTTCAATGCAAATTGTCTATCCTGGTGAAATCTGCTACTGGAAATTAATAGCAGGTATAGCTCAGAAGCAATCTCCCCATTGTAGCCAAGGGGTGGTGCTGTTGATGCACAGCTCTAGCTTAGGGGTCTCGTCAGTGTTCCATGGGAGTGCATTCACAGCCCTCGAGACACAAGAGAAGACTTTTAGATGGGGCCACATCCTTGTTCCCATGCAATTTTTCTATTTAAATAATAATTCCTAGTGTTTTGGGAGAACTTCCAGGTGTCTCCTTTTTGTGTCCCTGCATTTCCTCTTCCCCTTATGGGAACTTGGTGCAACTAGGTTTAAAATTTATTGCAGAATAGTAACAGAAGAGGGATTAATAATTTTCCCTGAAATTATTTTATATGCTGTATAGCCCCTTATATATGCTCCACTTATATATGCTCCATAGGACTGTATCACTGCAAAGGTGCTGGATGCTAAGAAATTTTATAAATCATAAAACATTGCCCATGGAACTCTCTGGTAATTTTCAAGTTGTGCACAACTACTAGGCAAGTACTGGATGCACCAAAGAATCACAAATATGGTCTTAAATTCCTACCTAAAAGCACGGTTATAAGAAGAGGTTTTCAGGTGGACAAAATTTCAGTGAACCCCGGGGACGCGTCCCCCCCTCTAGGCCCTAGCGTCTCGGAGACGGGGACGTCCCGGAGACGTGGGGACGGCGTCCCGACGTTTCCGGCGGCGCCACCATTGCTCAGCTCGCCGCCGGAGACGCCTGGGCGTCCCCGTCCCGAGACGCCGAGGGAGACGCCTGGGCGTCCCTCGAGCGTCTCGGGGACGCCCAGGCGTCTCCCGCGGCGGACAGCCATTTGCAACATTAAAACTCAATTTTTAAAGATTTTTTTAATAGTCTATTTGTTATGTTCGAACCCTAAGGGCATGTGGGGCCCATCTAAACTCTAACATGCCTTCAAAAGGCCCTCTAATCTTCATTTTTATTCACATTTGCATTTCTACTTGTTTGCTACAGCAAGAAGAAGAAGAGTGAAGGCTGAGGAAAGAGTGATTGGAGGAGTGAAAGGAGTGATTGCAAGTGAAAAAGGAGTGTCAAGGAGCAAGAAGAAGAAGAGGAGGAAGATTCTTCACCTTGTTGAAGAGATTTTTCAAGCAAAAGGTAGGGTTTTTAACTTATTTTTTATTTTATTTTCTGATTTTCAATGTTCTAAGTTCTTTCATTTCTTGTTGTTTCATTTTTTAATTTTTCTTATTTCATTTCTAAATTCTAAATTCTTGTTGTTCCATTTTCTAGTTTCTAAATTAATTTAGAATCTTAGATTTTGTTTTGCAATATAAAATTTGTTGAAAAATTTAAAATATAGAGTTTTATTTTTTAATTTTAAAGTAGGGCATAGGCTGAAACTATGTGTTTATTGAATTTTTTTTCATTTTGTGAAATGCAGTGTCAAAATGAGCTCCCATAGTCATGAAATGAGTGAGCATGAGATGGAAACTGATTCTCATAGTGCAAGCCAATCAGAATATGAACCTGAGCATGAGGATGAGCACAATGAGGGGGGTGAGCAAGGGTCAAATCCAGAAGGGCATACTAGTTCCATAGCTAGTGCACCAGTTTCTACTGATTGCCCTTCCCAGGTTTTGGCAAAGTGGGCTAGGGGTCGTTATGATCCCAAATCTCCTCTCAAACAGTTTGCAACAAGAATAGCAGCCCCAACGTCATCAACTGGTGGTACGAGGAAATGGCAATGCAACATTTGTGGTGATGATTGGTTTGGGAGCATCACCAGAGTTAATGCACACTTCCTCTTTTGGCCAGGAAAGGGTGTGGGAGCATGCGAATTTTTGAAGGACCCTAAAAATTTGAAATACAGAATTGAATTCAACAAGCTTTGGGGTGTTCCAGATGACCTGGCAGTTCCAATGCCTACTACCTTGTCTGGTAGGCAACATATTCAGACTATTCAGCAGATTCAAGAGCAGCAAATGCAGACGCAGCCACGTACTTCTACTCCTACATTGCATCAGAGAGCAGGAACATTGTCAGGGTCAGCCTCAGGACCGTCATCCACTTATAGCACTATGGCTGCATCACAACAGGGCAAGGGGAAACGCAAGATGCAAAGTCAGCCTAACCCCATAGCTGATTTATTTAATGTGCACCTGAGGGATCAGATAGATGATTCCATTGGCAGGTTCTTTTTTGCCAATGGAATCCCATTCCATGTAGCTCGATCTCCTTATTATAAGGAGATGATGTCGATGGTGGCGAAGGGAGGACCATCATATGTGCCACCAGGTGAGCACAAATTGAGGACCACGATCTTGGATAACAACTATGCCAAGATCGATTCATTGATGGAGACGATGAGGGCATGTTGGGAGGACTCTGGATGTAGCATAGTTATGGATGGGTGGACGGACATTAGGCATCGTCCACTCATCAATGTTATAGTTACATGTTCAGAGGGGCCATTCTTTCTCAGGGCAGTTGATTGTTCAGGGCATCGAAAAGATGCTGATTTTCAGTTTGAGATCCTTCGGGCAGCTATTGAGGAGATTGGGCCACAAAATGTGGTCCAAGTAGTGACAGATGCAGCACATGTGTGCAGAGCTGCAGGGAGGCTTATAGAGGCATCATACAGACACATTTGGTGGACTCCATGTTGTGTGCATGCCATGAACAATGCACTCAAGGACATGGGGAAGATTGAGTGGATTAGAGGAGTGGTCAGCAATGCTAGAGATGTGCAGATGTATATCTGCAACCACCACACTTCACATGCCATCTTCAGGAGCTTCGCGAAGGAGTTCTTGAAACCAGTTGAGACCAGATATGCATCCTATTTCATTCTTTTGGAGAGAATGCTTGAGTTGCAAGAGCCACTGCAAGTCATGGTTATGACACAAGACTGGAATCGTTGGGATGGGTCCAGGACAGAGCAGGGGAAGAGGGTGAAGGAGATAGTGAAGAGTGATGCATTTTGGCATGATGCAAAATATATTGTCACCATCATTACACCAGTTGTACAGGTCATCAGATATGGGGATGGGGATGCACCTAACCTTGGGGAGGTGTATGAGTGCATTGATTCTATGCTTGGTCAGATGAGGGCAGTTGTGCAAGAGAAGGACCCCACTTTAGCGTTCTACAATGTTTACATTCAGCCTATTATTCAGCGTAGATGGGACAGCCTAAACACTCCCTTGCACATGGCTGCTTATGCATTGAATCCGAAGTGGTACATGCCTAGGCCTGGGAGAGTTACACCGATTCAGGATGATGAGGTGAAGGAAGGGTTCTTCAAATGCATTGATAGGATGTATGATGTTGAAGCTGCTGGCACCATTCGCACTGAGTGGACGAAATTTGCTACTCTTAGGGGTTATAAGGCTGCAGCAAAGGCGGACATAAGAACTATGGCACAGGAGGATCCGATTTTGTGGTGGACTTGTCATGGACCGAAATCACTGACTACCACACTAGCCATTCGTTTGCTGTCCCAGGTTTCTAGTTCTTCAGCTTCTGAGAGGAACTGGTCTACTTATAGCTTCATCCACTCTCTTAAGAGGAATAGACTTACCTCTAAGAGAGCAGAGAAGCTAGTGGCTGTACATAGTGCCTTGCGTTTCACTGACCGCAGGACACGTGTGTACAAGGAGAGCCCAGCAGCACGATGGGATGTAGAGCCAGAGGAGCCATCACAGATTGATGAGGATGAGGATGCTTCAGATATAGGGTTGGTTGGTGTTCCTTTGGCGGATCTTGACCTTGAGGAGTCCAGTGGTTCTAGTGATGAGGAGTTTGCCGACCTCCCGAGGGATGATTAGAGGCCTCTGCCTCCTTCACTACATTTTGTCATTTTGACATTTTGATTTTGTACTTGTTTTGATATCATATAATCATGCTACTCATTGTAATCATCTTTATAATCAGATATTTTTGATATAATATAATAGAAATCTTCCATTTGCCGATGCAACAATTGTTACATTGTAGTATTGAGTATTACTATTCTAATTTCTAATTAGTAATTCATCATTCGATACTGAAAACTTCAATATTCAATGTTCAATGTTCAAGTACTAATTTAGTATTTCAATTTTGCTATTTTACTTCTTAATAGTCTTATACATCTTTTCATAACTAGCATTTTAAGTACCATATGTATAGTATATAGTATATACACCCTGTCCCCCCTCCCGTCCCCCCGCCGCCGTCCCGAAATTGAGGCCCCTTTGTCCCCCCGTCCCGGAAACCCGTCCCCGCGTCTCGACGTCCCCCCGTCCCCGACGCCGGTGGAACATAGCAAAATTTATTAAAGTATGTAACGTCAGTTCCTCTTTATGTGAGAGGTTTTCTTCAAGTTCTCAACTTTTAACATGCAGATCTAGAGCATTCAGTGGCTACTTAGGGAAGTCCTTTCATCATATCATATTTTCTCCAAAGTTTTATAGACTGTCATCTTGGGGAAATGGGCAATCAGCATCAACCAAAAATATTATGTGTTTTTATTTTGTTTGTAGGCTTTAAATATTTTGGAAATTCAAATTTGAATCCTTTTCCTCTCAAATTGGTGCCCTAAATGGGTGGGGACCTGTACTCCACTCACAAGTTGTAGACTAGCAATGCAAGCACTTAGATGGAGGAAAATGGGGAGCTGGCTTGAAGGAGAGTTGGAGTTAAGCTTGGAGAGAGATTCAAATGCTATGAGCCACCTTTGATTGGATGTTTTGATCCTCAATCCAAGTAACCCTTGTGAAGGAAGAGTTCCAAGTTCAAGAGAAGCTTGCATGTCACTCGGAAGATTGCATGTCACGGTTCCTATTTTGTAGGAGTCTTGCTTGTAGTGTTGCATGTCTCTTTGACTCATTTTGAAGGATGGAGCCACATTCATGATTTCATGGAGCCACTTGAGCACCAATGTTGAAGGAGTTGCATTCCTTAATTTTCTCCTATTTTCTCTCTTGCTCATGCTTTTGAAGTTCAACTTGAAAGATCTTCCCTCTTAGGCACCATTTTAAAGAAACAGAAAAATGTGAAGGTTGGGATGGAAAAAAAGAAAACTTTGTTCATTTTTCTTGTAGGTTTACAATGGATTATCAGACTTGGAGGTTTAAGCTCTGTGTAGCCGGTTCGCCTGGTTCTGGGCTTGGTCCTGGTCTGGGTTCGCACTAGGTTCGGGTCCTGGTCCGGTCCCTCTGTGGGTTCGACCGGGGTCCTTGCATTTGAGGCTTGGTTCGCCGGTGAAGAACCCAGGCGAACCCGAGCAGAACCCGGGCGAACCCAAAGTGAACCCAAGGAGAACCCACACGTCTGGGCGGCCAAAAAGCGTTTTTTTCTGTGTTTTTTTAATATTTCCTTCACTTTGACTTTGATCCACGCCCATGGGAACCCTAAAAGTGACCTCTAAAACAAATTAAACACCTAAACTACCTCATTTTCATTCATTTGTTTTGCAAACAAGCATTTTCATTCCAAGAGGCTGAGTTCTTATTTTAACTTGTTGGATTGACAAAAGGAGTTGAATATTGATTGTTGAAGCTTCTACAAACGATTGCATTGCCATTCCTACAGATTTGCAAGTGTTCATTGGCTGCCACAAAGATTGTTGAAGAATATTTTTGCAAAGAGGTAAGTTTTTCTCATTTTTTTTGAGTTTTTTCATTCTTTTTTTTGTTTTACAAACAGAAACTTTGTTTTGCTTCTTTTTTTTTCTGTTCTTCTATGAATGTATACATTGTGCAAGATTCAAAAGAGCTAGGTTTTAATTTTTAAAAAATTATTATATTTTGTTTTCATTCAAATTTTGAATGTGTTGTTTGCAAAACAAATTGCCATAGGAATCACAATGTCAATGGGTTCTACCTCCGGCTCCATAGCTAAACCAAACCCAAAGTTCAAAACAAGTGCAAATTCTCCTCTATGGCAGTATGTTGAAATGATAAGACAGATTCCAGGTGGTGGTGGTTATGTTTGGAAATGCAGTGGGTGTGAAGTTACATATTCTAGTTCATACCATAGGGTGAAAGCACATTTGTGTGGCATAACTGGAAAAGGCATCTCACCTTGCCCTGGAAAGAAAGATGCCCCTATTCAACCTGAGACAATTGCAAAATACATTATGGAGCAAGAAGCAGCAGATCAACGGGAAGCCCAAAAAGGAAATCACCCTTTGTTAAAAAAAAATCAAAGGGAATGCAGCCCCCATCTAATCCCAATCCCAATATTGTGGTAGAAGACCACCCATTTATGGCCATTCCAAATCTTCAAGCTCAAAGTGCACAACCTTTTGCAAACAAGAGAGCAAAGGGACCTTTGGAAGTTGCATTTCAAAATGAGAGTAGAGCCCTTGCCGACCAATGTGTAGCAAGATGCATATATGCCAATGGACTATCTTTTAATGTTGTTCGTTCTCCATATTGGAAAGAGATGTTGAGAGCGGTTAATGAAGCTCCAAAAGGGTACAAGGGCCCGGGTTATGAGAAGGTGTGTAGCACTTTATTGGAAAAGGAGGTTGAGTTGGTTGAAGATGCATTGAAGCCTATAAGAGATTCATGGGTTGAGACAGGTGTGTCCATTGTTTCAGATGGTTGGAAGGACTCAAAAAATCGGCCTTTGATCAATGTCATAGCGGTGTCCCCTAAAGGGGCAATGTTTTTGAAAGCCGTGGATTGTGAGGGGCAAGTAAAAGATGGGCAATTTATTGCTAATATTCTTATTGCAGCCATTGAGCAAGTGGGAGCCCGCAACGTTGTTCAAGTTGTAACGGACAACGCAAAGAATTGTAGAGCTGCAGGGTTGTTGGTTGAGGAAAGATATTCACATATCTTTTGGACACCTTGTGCGGTCCATTCACTCAATCTTATGCTGCAAAAGATTGGGAATAAAATTGAATGGATCAAACAATTGTATACTGAGGCTGAGGACATTCAGATGTTCGTCACCAACCACCACTTGTCTCAAGGGATCTTTAGAACATTTTCAAAATTGGAGCTATTGAAGGTAAGAGAAGTAATATTTACATTTGTCATTTTCTGATTTTCATAATTTGATTGTTCAATCTAATTTAAATTCTTCTTTAAAGTTTATTTTTAAATATTAATTATTTTTTTTAATTTGCAATAGGTTGCAGAAACCCGCTTTGCCTCTAATACAATCGTCTTGAGACGACTTGTGAAAGTTAGGCAAGCACTTTCTAGCATGGTGATTAGCACCAATTGGTCTATATGGAGGCAAAGCAGCACTGAAAGAGCAACAAGAATTAAGAGCATGATATTAGATGACTCATGGTGGGATCGTGTGGAGTATCTCCTTAGCTTCACCGAGCCCATTTTGAGTATGATTCGCTATACTGACATGGACAAGCCATGCATTGGACAAATATATGATGGTATAGACTCAATGCTTGAGAAGATCAAGTGCACCATAAATGCAAGAGAGCAAGACCCTGAAGAGACTTTCTTCAAACAAGTGCATACAATTGTTGAAGAAAGATGGAACAAAATGACAACTCCATTACACCTTCTTGCCTTTGCATTGACTCCAAAATACTACAGCTCTCAGGTTCTTTCACAACCAGGAAGGCTTCCTCCATATAGAGATTTAGAAGTGGCTGAAGGGTACAAGGCAGCATTTGTGAGACTCTTCCCTGATCGAGATTTGCGGAGTGTAGTCACGGATGAGTTCACTATTTTGTGCACTCAAATCATCTAGATGTTGATGCCTCCCGTGATAGGTTCTTAAAGGATGTTCATTCTTGGTGGTACTTCCATGGACAATACTTCCAAAATTTGCAGCCCCTTGCAATCAAAATTTTATCACAAGTAAGTTTAATAAATTTTCATATTTTAGTTTTAAAAGTTTCATAATTCCATTTATAATTTTTTAATTGTTTACTTTGTCTTCATAGGTTGCTAGTTCATCCGCATCTGAGAGGAATTGGAGCACATATTCTTTCATCCACTCAGTAAAGCGCAATAAATTGCTGTCAAAAAAAGCGGAGAACTTAGTATATGTGCATTCCAACTTGCGTCTCCTTTCACACAAACAACCTAACTACAAGGAAGGGGAGACGAAGTTGTGGGATATAGTGCCAGAGGATATTGACTTGGATGCTTGCAGTTCCCAACATATTGCATATGAGGATTCGGATATCCAACAGGAGCATGGGCACATTAGTAGTGCTAGTGATGGTGCCATTGGCACTACATGTGATTCATCTAGTCTTCCTACTTCATATAATGTCAATGTTGACATTGATATGGATGATTTAGAGAATCCATATGATGATTAAAACTTTAAAAGTGTTGTAATATTGAACTTGAAGTTTGAACAATGAATATTTATCGTGCATGTTTTAAATGACATTCAAGTTTATGGTGGTTTTGTTGTTTATATGATGTTATCAGTTATGTGATATTCTAATCCTAATTCATGCTTCTAGGCTGCATATATATATATATATATATATATTTTTACATGTTTTTGTAATTTGTACTAACGAACCCAAGACGAACCGAACCCACCCCCCAAAAAATTTTGCCGAACCCGCGAACCCGAACCCAAACCCGAACCCGAACCGGCTACTTAAATTAAGCTTATTCACATGCAAATTATAGAAACTCTTGGGTGAAGACTATGCCAAATTTCTTGAGGCTAGTGCCTAGGTTATTATTTGTTGCTGATTAATGGATATCTTGTGTGAAGTTTCAGTTATTGGTTGTTATCAGAGGTAATCTTTCATATATCAGTTCTACGAGGGGAATGCTGCCAAATTTTCCTCATGAAAATGTGTTGTAATCTTGTTTATTCATGATAATAAAATTAACAGTTTGCCATACCTTTTACCTTTGAATTGTTTCAAAAAATTAAATAGTTTTGAGAGTAAATGAGTTATATTTCATGGATGTGTTAAATCAGAAAATTAATGAATAATGGGTTAAGAGAGTATCCTAAGTCTGATGCAAAACAGCAAGCATGGATTTAAGAGGTTGCTAACTGTGCGATGAAAGTTCAGCCTGTGAAAACCCCATCCAGTGACTATATTTGAGAGTGTTTGTAGAAATTCAGATTTTCTCTTCTCCTTCTCAATAGCCTCTTCTTCATAAAAGGCTTGGATTGCAGGAATATCCTCATGGAGGAGAGGGTCTTGGACTGTGGAACAACAAATTTTACAAACTTGGAAGGAGTGGAATAGTTAACTTTTGTCCTTCTTTTACAAATTTTACATCTCTTTGCTACAGAGTACTTATTTAGGCTTGCTAAAAATTGTTGTCCTAATATTGCATCTTCATTTATCCCAGGATATTGATAAAAGCCAACCAAGAAGGTAGTTTTTATAAATTTTACATGAATATTCAGAGAATAATATTCATATAGGGTACACTGGTTTGACTGATCATAGCTCCCATAAGGTACCACTAGGAGTTTCAAGAAGCCTTGGGGAAAAATGAACCCTTTAGCTACATTTCTGTTACAGCCTGAATCTATCAAAAAGTGTAGATTTATTGGATTATAAATTTATAATTATCAGGTGCAGTGGCGCCTTGTGTATATGTAACATTTATAATATTTAATGTGACGAGATACTTGGCTTTGTTGTTGTGATAATCAGAGGCTTTGATCCTGCAGCTGAGATACACAGCTCCTCAAGTGTCTACCTTTTATTTTTGCAAGCCATTGTTCCTTTATATTTTTTGGCATTACTACCTTCTTTTTCTGCAGTTCTTCCCATAGTCCTCTTATAACCATTTCTGGTGCTTCATCAAAGTTGTCTCCATCACTAAGCAACTCATAGTAGTCCAAATGAAGTCATTCGTCACTATATATGTAGTCCCAATTTTTCCGATTTTCAATATCTTCATAGAAAGCTGGACTTTGCTTCGTTTTGATAGAAACTTATTGGCGATGTTCCCTTTCTTTTTGCAGACAAGACAGCAGTCTTTGTCAAGTATTCTTCTATTTTTTCTTCTCCTTAAGTATTGCTCGCCAAGAATTCTATCTGATAATCTTCTGAGCTTGTACTCTTAACTCTTAACTTATTGTGGGATTGACTTCCTTAACACCCATAGTCAGCATGTAACTCAAAGCAGGAGCAGTCACTTGACTTGAATTTGCCCTTCTCTATTCTGGAAATCTGTTTTGTTCATAGGTAAAGATCTGTGATGCAGACTCTGCAATTACTAACAACTTTTATCAATGAACTTTGAAACAATTATTGAATGAAATCTTTGATATATTTAGGAGGAAGCAAACGTGCTTCATATATAGAATTTACAAAGCTGATGTTTCTAAATACAGAGTTTCTAAAATAGAAACATAATCGAAGAAAAGAATGGAAACTAATAGTGTACAAGATTTACAATATATTGACCATTAATAAATCTAAATATTATTTTAATACCCTCCCTTAATGGTCAATCTATCAACTACACCAAGATGCCCCCTAAATTTGACAAACTTATCCAGGCTCAGAGACTTGGTGAGAATATCAGCAGTCTGATCCTCTATCGGAACATATTGTAGTACCACTGATCCATCTTCAATAAGTTGGCGGATGAAATGACAATGAAGTTCAAGATGCTTTGTCCTTTCATGAAGACTAGATTTTTGGTGAGTTTCAACACCCCTTGATTGTCACAGTACAAGGGGGAATGCCTTGCTTGAGACATTTGCATGTCAGAAAGCACCCTTCGAAGCCAAACTGCCTCACAAGCTGCTTTAGCAGTTCCTCGATATTGAGCTTCAGTTGAGGAAAGAGCCACTGCTTGCTACTTCTTGTTGGTCCATGTAACTGCACCTGTACCCAAACTAAATACATACCCTAAAGTAGACATTTTGTCATCAATAGAACCTGCCCAATCTGAGTCTATACAACCAATCAGCTTAGGATCTTTGCACCTTCCATACAGAATGCCAAAGTTGGAAGTGCCTTTCACATATCTCAGCACACACTTCGCTGCAACCCAATGTTTAGCTTTAGGAGCTGTCATGAGGCGAGATATGTAGCTCACTACAAAACTAAGGTCAAGTCTAGTAGAATGAGATAGATGAGGTTGCCTACTAGTTGCCTGAATGTTGATTCATTGTGTACAGGCGAATCTGATTTTGCTGATAGTTTTAGTCCTTTCTCCATAGGTGTAGATGCAGGTTTGCAATCATTCATTCTGAACTTATCAAGCAGACTGCGAGCATACTTGGACTGAGAAATAAAGATGCTATCAGCTATTTGCAAAACCTCAACACCGAGACAATAATGAAGAAGACCCAAGTCTGTCATGTCAAAGGATTGACTGAGATTGTGTTTGATCTCCTCAATCAAAAGTTCTGAGCTGCCAGTAATGATAAGGTCATCAACATAGACAACAAGAACAAGAATATCATCACCAGACTATTTGACATACAAATTTGAATCAGAAGGGCTCCTATCAACAAGGTACTTATCAATTTTCATGTACCATGCTCATGGAGCTTGTTTAAGACCATAGAGTGCTTTCACGAGTCTGCAAACTTGGTGTTCTTTACCAACAACCTTGAAACAAGGAGGTTGCGTCATGTAGATTTCTTCCTATAGATCACCATTGAGAAACACACTCTTGATGTCCATTTGATGGACTTTCCAACCAAACTGAGCTGCAACAGCGAGCACAAGCCGAATAGTACTCATTTTGGCTGTAGGAGCAAAAGTCTCCTCATAATCAATGCCCTTTGTCTGTGAGAACCCTTTGGCTACTAACAGAGCCTTATACTTGCCAAAAGTTCCGTCAACCTTGTACTTAATTTTATACACCCATTTGCAGCCAATGGGCTTCTTCCCAAGTGGAAGATTGGAGAGAACCCAAGTGTTATTCTTCAGAAGGCTATTATGTTCAGCTTCCATAGCCTTTTCCCACTTAGGTACACCTTTAGCCTCAGAATAGGTTTGAGGCTCAGAAATGCTGTGAAGGTTGGCCATAAGAGCAAAATTGATAGTATTATGTTGCTTGCTCTTTTTCTGAGCAGTTCTACCCTCAAGTAATTCATCATCACAAAGATCACTTATGGTTTTAGCATACCATTTAGGCCGAAGAGTAGAAGAACCAACATCAGAAACAGGAGGAACAACATCACCAGGTGTGGCTGGAATAGAATCAGCTGGATTAGGATCCAAATTGCCTTGAGGAGGGGCAGGTGGTGGAATATTCTATTGAGGTGCCTGCACAACTGCAACATCCCTCCCATCAGGTAGAGCTAGAGGAAGACAAACACCCAAATCAGAAGCCTGCATAGACTGATCCTCACGATTCACAGAAGTAGAAGACAGAAAGAAAGGCCCAGTAGTTTCATCAACCACAACAGCACGACTGTGTTGTGACCTAATCACACATCGCCCCACCGCAAATGGGGACCCCCTCTTTAGTCTTGTCTGGTGTCTTACTGTTAGAGTTAGTTTTGGCATTAGCTTCGGTTTCTTGGAGCCTCTTTCAAAGCAGAGATGGGTTGGCATGTTCGGAGTTTGGGTTTGAGTTAGAACTTGTCAAGATTTGAGATGGCTGAGTAGGTCGGGTAAGTGCTCGGTCAAATGAAGTTTTTGACACCACGGGAGTGCTCAGAAGGGCTGTTGCAGTAAAAATAACTGTTCAACGGGCGAATTTGGGAAACCTTGCTTTTTAAGAAAAAACTGCTTTTTTGCTTTTTCGAAAGTTCCATTTTTGGCATTTTGGGACCAATTGGGGATTTATTATTTTTAGAAATTCTGCTTTTTTGCTTTTTTCTATTTTTAGTAATTTCTATTTTTAGAAGGTGCCAATTTCTATTTTTAGAAGGTGCCAGGATTAGGGTTTTGAAGGTATCAAAGCAGAAAGCCTACAAAGTTCGCCCCAAGCAAGAAGAAATCATCTTCAAGACATAAAGTGCGCCCATGGTGAAAAATCCAGTTGAATCCTAGAGAAATCCGATTGTGAGGTAAAATCCATTTGAAATGAAATCCATTGAAAATGAAATCCACTTAAAATAACAAGAAATACAGTTGAAGTTCGCTCATCTCCAAGATTGAAATCTAGTTTGATGAGGCAAAATTCCAGTTGGGCAAATATGTCTAAAAGTGGAAATTCAACTCGAAGTGGATAAAATTGGCTAAGGCAAATGATGAAAATCCAGTTAAAACCTCAAGAATTCCATGTTAAAGTCTTTAGGTAAGAAATCCGCTTGAAATGATGAAAATTCCAATTGGAGGGCGTATTTCCCAAGGAGAAATTCATAAAATTGACTAAGGCATGGAGCTAGCTTGGTGAAGGATGGAAAATCCAGTTCCAAAGTGAAAAAGTCCTCCTAAAGGTCGATTTTCCTAAGCAAGGTAAAATGAAAATAACTTAAGTTTTTTTTTTTATTATTCGAAAACTTCACAAGCAAGCAAAAGGGGCACCCAAGAAAAAATAAAAAAGAGGATAAGTTTTTCTTTATGTTTTTTATTTTGATAAAGCAGCCAATCATGAGGGAGGTCGAATTCAGTGAAAAAGGAAAGGTTCTACTTATAAAACGAGGCACTTGAGGAGTTTTTTTTCATTCATTACAAGTTAAAATTTCTCTTAGCAAGCTTCAGCACAACCATTGGCATCCTTCTTCAGCGTTGCATGAGCTGCAAATTAGATCAATCGAGGCGCAAGAGGTCAAATACTCCCTTAAAATTCCAGATTTCTCATACTTCTGCAGGATCATAAGTGGCGAATTTGGAGAAGAAAAAGAATTTAAATCTTGAATTTGCAGATAAACTCTAGTTTCTGGCTCACAAACTCCAGTAAAATGATTTAATTTCTTTGAATTTTCTTGAAAAGACAAGGATTGCTAATGGGAATTCATTTTTATTTGAATTTATTTTCTAATCAACCCTTGCAGTCGAGTTCTGGAATTTTGCATTAATTAATTAAAATACACCCCAGCCTTAAAATCTCAAGTATAACGCCTTCTTTGCAGTTTATGAATATTTTCTAACTTCGAGCTTCATACAGGTGCAATGTCTAACTCAAAGAATGTGGGAGGAGTCAAAAAGAATCAAGTCAAAGAAGTTCTCAAGGGATCTTATCCAAAATCCCAGCTATCATCTAAATGGAAGAAAGTTGCAGACACTAACTTCGAACAATTCAACATATTCCAGCACAAGAAAAGGATGTTTGGTACCCAGAATGAAATGCCTACGCCCATTGCAGCCAACATAATCAAATGTGGACTTCACCAAGAAGCTGGTTTTCCACCTGCAATTCAATGTAGTGAAATGATAGTTGAATGCACCAGAAGATATGATCCACGAGCATGATCCATCAAAGCATCTAACGGGATCACTTTGGCGTATTTCATTGAAGATTCAGTCATAGAAGTGTTTGGCATTCCTCGTCGTCACAAAATGTTGAGCAGAACTCGAGGAATCACAAGCAATGTTTGATCAGGCGAAAGAGGCTTGTATGGATATAGTTAATTCCAACTGGGTCAAGGAACCGAAGAAGCATCGCTCTAAGTTACCTAAGAGGCTGATTTGCACTGATTTCAAGGAAGAGAACAATGATATGATCCATATGTTCAACAAAATTATGGGTACTGCTCAGGGGGCGTTCTTTGAAGTGTGGATGTTCTCATACAAGGAGGAAATTGTGTTGGGAATGGAAATGATAAATTGGGCTAAACTGATAAGTGACAATATTGATATC